>JACXGI010006985.1:0-24444 GCA_016801175.1 Esox masquinongy
TTTTTGTATTGGTCTTAAGTAATATTCTAATTTTCGGAGATACTGAATTTGGGATTTTCATTAGTTGTCAGTTTTAATCATCAAAATTAAATGAAATAAACATTTGAAATATATCAGTCTGTGTGTAATGAATGAATATAATATCCAAGTTTCACTTTTTGAATGGAATTACTGAAATAAATCAACTTTTTGATGATATACTAATTATATGACCAGCACCTGTAGATGGCCTAAAAGTAATGTGTTTATCATGTACACTATTCAAGTGACACTGTTCAATGACAATAAAGTTGAATAATCTAACTATCATGTACACTATACTGTATGTACACTATAATTGTATACAATATCATGTATATAGCCTACTTTCAACCACTGATTGATATTGCGGGATGTTGTTGTTCATAGATTTTCTTGAAAATGTGAAACACATCTGTCTCTCAGCATTTTTACTGTTACAATAACTAAATTAAATAAACTAGATAAAGAAAATAGGAACTTCAGAACAGTTTTGGATTACAAAGAGGCGCTGTTTCCTTCCATCAATATCACCCTTTCACTTATGTGTGGGAGGAAGGCATCAACTTGTAAATGATCCCATCTCCCAAAATTCCACGGTCCATTGTGAGCAATTTATGTAAGCGCAATTCAATAAATACACAAGAGCTGTTGAATTTGACTGTTTATTAAAAGTGATTACATATAAATAAAAAATAGGCTAAACAGAAAATGAAAAAATGCTTTTCAGGCTTTGAGATATGATATCTTAAATTCCAATCATACCCTTTAACAACATCTCAGATATAATGGAAAAATGGCATGCTTCAAGTTTCATATCAGCAAACTAGGTTTACAGAGGATGTGAAGACGCGATCGAGCCACGTCTACACAGTGATCTCCAGCCACACACTCACATCGCTACTTTATAGCACTAAACGCTAAACAAATTGTACCATGAATACAATTTTCCTAACAGCTCCGCCCATTCAGTTGATCAATAAAATTGTTAAAATTTCTCTCCGTGGTTTCGATAGGCCGTTATAGCCTATTGAATAGTAAATTATTGTTGCCATCTGTGCCGCATCAACTTACACAATATGTTAATTTGCTTTTAGGAAAAAAATCACGTTATCCTTACGTAATATAGCCTATTAACCATTTTCAAAGGTTTGATCAATCGACGTAGATCAGTAGCCTACATTTGTCTACCGGTAGCCTACCGTCCAAGCTTACGCAAAATGTGGGGTATAGATCCAACTCGATTGATAAAACCAGCCAGGCAGCACAGTCTTTCATATTGGAGACTTATAATTTTAACAGCGTTAGGGTTCCTTTTTTAATAACAAGCCTTACTGTAAGGCATAGGCTATACTGATGAACATATAGTATAATTTACGAAATACTATTTTTGACGGCCAATATGGTCGTTATAATTCCAGAAATTCGGCCATATCCTACCGGACATATTTTTTAAATAGCCATGTAATAGCCCACATTTAAACAGCAATAAAACACAAAAGCTATGATCCAACAAATGTGTTTTTATTGAAATTGTTCTGGAGAATGAACTCTTCACAATATTTGCGGGGTAAGCAATATTATAACATAACTGCCTGATCACAATTATTTGATCCAGATCGCAATTATTTTTTTATAGAAAACGATCTTTTTGCACAATATTTGTATTCCAATACCATGCACTGTAAAAAAAAAAAAACTGTCTAAAAGTGGTCAAATGACTGGCAGCTACGGCTGCCAAACAAATACCCTAAAATTAAAGTAAAATATCCTAATTCAAATAAAGGACAAAAACAATACATTTACAGACATTTCCATTAAAGGTTTTGCAGAGAAAAACTGTTATTTTACAGATTTTTCCTAAATTATCACAAGAAAACACATTCAATAAAGGGGTGGCACTAAAAGTTCTGCAGAGAAAAACATTTATTTTACTGATGTTTTCATAATTATTACGAACAAACACCTTCAATAAAGTGTTAACACACGCTCAAGATTGTAAAATAATTTTGGAAGAAAAAAAAAACGACTGTATAAAACAAATTAATACACTGTAAAAAAAAAAAAAAAACCTGCCAAACAAATACCCTAAAATTAAAGTAAAATATCCTAATTAAAATAAAGGGCAAAAACAATACATTTACAGACATTTTCATAAAAGGTTTTGATTAGAAAAACTTATTTTAGCAGATTTTTCCTAAATTATTACAAGCAAACACCTTCAATAAAGTGTTACCACATGCTCAAGATTGTAAAATAATTTTGGAATACAAAATTTAAATCATCTCAAACTTTAACTTGCATTGATTGTGTTTAGATTTAATTTTTAAATATGTCAAGTAATGTTAAAAATGTACAATCTAAAATACAATAATGAATCCGGTTTTGTAGAATTACAGTACAAACCTTAAATTAATTGTATATTTAAACTACTGTACTGGTTAACAGTAGAAGTTTCTTAAAATTCTCATAAAATATAAGCTTTAAGATTACTGTGAAATATCCTCAACTGAAAACATTCTGAAGAAATACAAAAGAAAATCTACAAGAGTTTCACTGTTTAAATTAAAGTGCAGTTGGAAACTTAATTACAAATAAAGTAAAATCAAAACATAGCACAAAAATAGCACAATTAATCTGTACCAGAAGTGACAGTGCATTGTAGCAAATAAAGAACAATCCTCCTCCAAACTGCCAGTAATCAGCTGGATCCATCCCTGGTGTAGCTAGGGGGAAAAAACAGAAAATAAGGACACACTAAGATTCACTGAAAATTCCTTAAAAAGTAGGATTTCATATTTTACCATTTCTTTAAACAAACTTAATGCATGTCAGCACTCCCGCCAGAAAATGGGAATCACCAAAAAGAAGGAAGACGTGGATTCATAACAATGGACAATTATCACAGATGTATCATATCAAGGTAAAAGAAACAAGAAAGCAGGCAAGCCTAGTTAAGCCGGCCCGCAATAAAAAGTGATGATCGTTGATGTCCTCCCTGGATTCGAACCCGGGTGGGTTCCCACATACAAGACTGTGTCTTCAACCACTACACCACGGAGCTACACATCTGCCGAGAGTTGGTATAGCATTTCGACATTACTGTAGATCAACATCACGCAGAGTTTCAATATGTCGCTAGACAACATTAAGCATTGTAATAAACAGAGTAACGTTTCTTATTAAGTTAACCTCCACCACAAATAGCATTTATGAAATGTATGACTTTTGCCACTGGCCGTTTTAAAAGCTTATCAGCCAGTAATATTTCACTAGACACCATTACGCATTGTGTTAAACTGACTAACGCTTCTTATTAAGTTTACCTCCACCACAAATAGCATCTATGAACTGTATGGCTTTTGCCACTGGCCATTTTAAAACCTTATTAGCCATTCGTGAATGGCATTTATACAATAACTATCAATACAGGTGACGATAACTGACTTTTTTGTCAAGTGAAAAGATGATAGAATTGTGTAGCCAGCGAAGTGTTTGTCTATCCTGAACAAATCCTAATATCCACCAGAACTGCTTTAGTTTAGGCTTCCTATTATGTAGCTACTGAAGGTTGTACCCAGTAAAGTCCTGTCCTGAACGAACCCTAAGGCATAATGTGTTTTGACTGTGACAGGAGTCGAACACCGGACATGTTGATCCGTAGTCTGCGTCTCTAACCACTACGCTATTTAAAAAATGGGTAGCCAGCCAGTCACTCACTCAGTCAGTCAGTAAGCGATTTTTGCTCTTCTAGGCCGGCTCCGCTTATGCGGTCCGGCAAAAAAGCCAATTGGTACAGCAAAATTAAATCAACCATCTAATAATTGTATTAACTGCAGCTGTGCTTACACTGCTATGACATGTCTGAGTGTCATAAGGTTCTTTCCCTCAATGTTCTCCCTTTCAGTGGGCCCACTCAGAGGAAAGAAGACAGAAGTTACTCAGTTTTTCTATTGCCAGTGGGGGAAATGTCTTATAAATGTACTTTGGTGAGATCATTAAAGTACTTAAGATATCATATTTAATACTACATATATTGATTACAATCTAAGGTTTAGATACAGTTGTTAAATTTGACTAATATCTTATATACTGCAGTTGATACTTACTAGCGATAGACTGGTCTCTGTTGGGTGCCTGTTGTTCCCCACAAACCTTGTTCCAATGCTTGATCTAAAATGTAAGCAAGTTTCTTATCATTAGCAGTGATTGAAAAGGGAATGTAAAAATTATTCAGAAACAGGCAGCTTCACATACATAACCAATCTGAGCCAAACATAACACCTCCCCAAGACAAGCACAAGTTGTATCATATATTTCTGTGTAGTGGAAGGAAACATTTTGTAAAACAAAAGAGTAGATTTTTTTAACCTGCGTCTTATTCACATTAATGGACATGATAAAGACTTGTCCAGATCATATTTTACTCACACGACTAACAGCCTGATAGTTATCATCCATTGGTGCCACTTTAACTGAGTGTTTTATCAAATCCATTTTAATTCAGCTATCAAATGTGCATATTTTGAAGTTTAAAACATTCAAAGTTAGAGGTTTTTACACAGAAAGCATATTACAGTGGCCATCGGATTGCACAGATACTTCCTGGATAATTTTGTGGGAATGAACAGCTGACCTACATTACTGCGCACCACCATTGTGTTACAAAAGAAAATAGGGATTCATGTTCATAGTGTTTGAGACACTACGGGACTCATTGTACAGCTCTGTCAGGATGAGTGGCTATGACCGAAAACTCAAGAACAGCATAGATTAGTAAAATATTGTCTGAAGGGTTTGAGCCAGACTGGTGCCTCTGTGCAGAGTTTGCATGTTCTGCCTCTGTGATTACATTTCCTCCCACAAAAAGGTTATTGTCAATTCTTGAGAAAACAAATAAAATTAACATGTACAGACAAACTGGCAATAATATGGCCACTAGTGTACGTAGTATCCATTCACTGTCTTTATGTCAGGATGACATGAATACTCACTGCCTCTGAAGATCTTGTGGCAGGAGACTTCTCATTCGCAAAACGACAGGATCATGAGAGGAAAACACACACACACACTTTTTTTCTTAAAAATGTCTCCTTCACAATCACATTCATACTCTGAGTATGGTTTTTGTACTTACTTTCCCCTCTGACAATCATCACCTTGCCTTGATGAGCATGTCTCTGTAATTAGAATTAGTATCAGTTAATGTATATATTCTGTATTTAAGTACATGAAACTTTACATACATTTTGATTCATTACAACTTACAACAGGTGTATTGCTTGGTATTCATTCATTGAAAATGTTCATTAATCAAGGACATGATTAGCCTAAGTTGTCTTTTTCACATTTTGGATGGAAAGAACAGGTGTTGGTGTAAAATAGATCATATCTGACCAAGCTGCTCAAGCTAACTAGGGTAGGATAGGCAGTGGCAAGGTCCTGCAGGAAGAAAATTTAACTATGATACCCACTCACTATTAACCACCATATTTTGGCATCTTTATGTGAAGAAGCTGTGAATATCTCCCTATCCCTGTCGTTTCATAATGGCTGGTTGTCTTCCATGATATAGCAAGTAAACTGCTACGCTTTCCATAAACTTGAAGATGATTACACATCCATAACCAACATCCAATAGTATAATATCCATGGAGTAGGGTAAATCAAAACTACAGCTATAATTCAAAATGATAATATATGTAATTAGAACATGCACATACCACAACAAAATATTAAGCCATCCAGCTAGTTAACTCCCTTAAATACTCACTAGATATTTCTGTTAGCTAGATAGCCTAAGATAACAAGATGAGTGAATTGGCCAGCTAGTAGCTACAGCAGCAACCTCTTTTTCTACAGACAGTTTAAGGATAAAAGTATTTTAAAAAATTTAAGCTGCCATAAAACACGGAGTTATTACTGGCAGAGTGACCGACTTTAGAAAAGTATGTCAGTTACTTTTCATCAACTAGCCACGTTTTTTCTGCTCAAACTAGGCTAGCCTGGCTAGTTAGCTAGTTACAAGCTAGATACAGATAGACAATCACATTGAATCGGTCAATAACATGATGACAACAGCTGTTAGAAAACTGTGTTCATGTGTATCTCTAATGAATTTACACCAATTAACCTGATTCATTTACCATGAATTGTGTTGTGTAAATCTAGTGCACCAACCGAATAGCCCAGCAGCAGCATACCCACTCAAACAGACGTATTTTCAAATTTGACCGGTGAGAGGCGCGCACAGTTGTCATTGGCCAGATTACTGGATGATAGTCAGATTAACCAATCATGCTCAAAGCAATACGGTGAGACAACCAATATAAATATTTTCAGGGTCAAAACATTCCAACTATAGGAAAATATTACTTGTTTTAAAAGAAAGAAAAGAATAGCGTTTTTTAGTTTTATTTGTTTTCATTGCGGTGTATGAATAAAAATGTAAACGTTTTCTTAATACCAATAGGCGCGCACACACACATACACACACACTATATACTGGACGACGATAATATTGGGTCTGCAAAAATCTCTTTATAGCCACCACAGCTACAGAGCAAACACTGCATATGTACCAATATGACATACTGTATGTAGGCCTACATGAAAAGCTAAGGCTGGATTGACATCTCGGTGACATTACAGTTACATTCATGTAGCCCATAGAATGACCCTCATGCATTTTAACAAACACTTGACGTTTCCTTTAGAACCACTCTTATGCCAAAATGCCAACTGTGTTGCAGTTTTTCACCACCTGTTAGTTTAGGGTTAAGCCTCTGCCCCCAGCAACACATTTTCAACATTGACATAATTCCATACAAGTTACAACATTTGTCTTCAGACTTTTATTTAACTGCATGGAGTGAGTCAGTCCATTGCAAAGCAATTTCCCCCCCAATAAGTTTTTATTGTTCTGCATAGCTCTGGGCCAGCCAGGTCCAAGATGCTGACCGCAGTGGTTAGGCCATTAGCCATCCCTGATAAGGGACAATGTAAATTAAAATGTGGAACATCTCAATGTAGACAGTGACAGTCTTAAATGGATTTTAGTTAGTGATGTAAGCAAAGACAACATTTGTATGGATTGGCTCTAAGCCAGAGCTCCAGAGTTCCGCCATGAACCCTGGCCTGGCTGACCAGCATGGTCAATTCAACAGCAACTGTCCAGTTTGACAATGCATGCATGATCATTTATTTCAACACTATAGTAATGTGGTACTTGAGTGGCCCATGTATTAGTGCTTGCAGTTGCATGATGGCTCAATGGTTAGCACTGTCACCTCACAGCAAGAAGGACCTGGGTTAAACTTCCAGGGACTGTGATTTCCATAATATCAAGGCATGCACATTTCGATGAATTAAGTGTGTTAGCTCTGTGATGCTGCTTTCCACACAGTGCATACTGGGATACGTTCCAGTACTTTCAAAACTTTTTCTCCATGTACTGCTTTTTCTAGTTTCAGTAGTGTTAGTATGCCTCAGTGTGATTTTCTTTCACACACTCTTCCTCTGGGCACTGATATGAACATGAGCTTACTACAGTATATACATAACACATTCACATTCTAATTAGATAACATAATTACAAATACTTTAAGCTGTTAGTATGCCATATGAGTGCATGTGTAATGATGTGCTTTTCTCATCTCTGTTTACCATTTTCTCTGTAAAGCACTTTGGATAAACTGTGTTGTGTTTAAAGCGCTACATAAAAAAAAAGTTGACTTGACTTAACTGCATTTAGTCAAAATATCAAAAGTATTATTAATATTCTTTACTCTTTTTTCCCCCACTGGCTAGACAACTATACATTATGTTTGATGTAATTGAAAAAGTTTGCTAAATTTATATCTAGAATTACAGAGTTTGAACGTATAAGTAGGCTACACATAAATATAAAACTAATAAGATTTACCTTAAAATGACAAAGTAAATTGATAAATTATTAGTATGGACATAAACCTTTGTATAATGCGCTACATATTTAATTACAGATATTTATTGTCATTTTACATGCATTTATCAGTAATTTAAGAAAACAGAAAAAATACTGTATAAATTATATAGTAATTGTTCTGTAAAAAAAGGAGGAATATACAGTGGATATAAAAAGTCTACACACCCCTGTTAAAATGCCAGGTTCTTGTGATGTAAAAGAATGAGACAAAGATAAATCATGTCAGAACTTTTTCCACCTTTAATGTGACCTATAACGTGAACAATTCAATTGAAAAACAAACTTAAATCTTTGAGGGGGAAAAATAAAAAATAAAAAACTCACAATAACCTGGTTGCATAAGTGTGCACACCCTTAAACTAATACTTTGTTGAAGCACCTTTTGATTTTATTACAGCACTCAGTCTTTTTGGGTAGGAGTCTATTAGCATGACAAATCTTGACGTGGCAATATTTGCCCACTCTTCTTTGCAAAAGCGCTCCAAATCTGTCAGATTGCGAGGACAAATCCTGTGCACAGCCCTCTTCAGATCACCCCACAGATGTTCAATTGGATTCAGGTCTGGCCTCTGGCTGGGCCATTCCAAAACGTTAATCTTCTTCTGGTGAAGCCATGCTTTTGTGGATTTGGATGTGTGCTTTGGGTCGTTGTTGTGCTGAAAGGTGAACTTCCTCTTCATCTTCAGCTTTCTAACAGACGCCTGAAGGTTTTGTGCCAAAATTGCCTGGTATTTGGAACTGTTCATAATTCCCTCCACCCTGACTAAGGCCCCGGTTCCAGCTGAAGAAAACAGCCCCAAAGCATGATGCTGCCACCACCATGCTTCACTGTGGGTATGGTGTTCTTTGGGTAATGTGCAGTGTTGTTTTTGCGCCAAACATACCTTTTGGAATTATGGCCAAAAAGTTCAACCTTGGTTTCATCAGACCATAACACATTTTCCCACGTGCTTTTGGAGGACATGATGTTTGTTTTTGCAAACTTCAGCCGGGCTTGGATGTTTTTCTTTGTAAGAAAAGGCTTCCGTCTTGCCACCCTACCCCATAGCCCATTCTTATGAAGAATATGGGAGATTGTTGTCACATGTAGCACACAGCCAGTACTTGCCAGAAATTCCTGCAGTTCCTTTAATGTTGCTGTAGGCCTCTTGGAAGCCTCCCTGACCAGTTTTCTTCTTGTCTTTTTATCAATTTTGGAGGGACGTCCAGTTCTTGATAATGTCTCTGTTGTGCCATATTTTCTCCACTCGGTGATGACTGTCTTCACTGAGTTCAATGGTATATATAATGCTTTGGAAATTCTTTTGTACCCTTCTCCTGACTGATATCTTTCAACAATGAGATCCCTCTGATGCTTTGGAAGCTCTCTGCGGACCATGGCTTTTGCTCTGAGGTGCAACTAAGAAAATGTTTGGAAAATCCTACTAGAACAGCTGAACTTTATTTGTGATTAATCAGAGTCACTTTAAATGATGGCAGGTGTGTAATGACTTCTATTTTACATGAGTTTGAATGTGATCAATTGAATTCTTCACATTATAGATCACATTAAAAGTTGAAAAAGTTCTGACATGATTTACCTTTGTCTCATTCTTTTACATCACAAAAACCTGGCATTTTAACAGGGGTGTGTAGACTTTCTATATCCACTGTATGTAATCTGTCATTATTGGCATAATACTTAAAATAACAGTTGAATTGTTAATCTACAGATAATGTCCGTAATTTTACAGAGTTTTGTATACAATTTGAAAAAACAGAAAACCACTGTAAAAAGTGTTTTTTTCTGTAAAATTAGGATTTTTTTTACAGTGTGTTTACAATTTGAATAAGGGATTTCGGGTTCATGTTAGAAACGTCTCAACAAATACAACGCAAATTACATCCGTTTCCAGCCCATGCCTGCATGCCTCCAAGCGTGTTTGACATAATCTGCTGCAAGTTATGCTCAGATCTTTTACTGAAACTCGTTTGGTTCTTAATTTCAGTATGTTTAAATACAGTTTAGAATTGTTTTGCAATGCACCTTAATGTAGCCTAATTTCGCAACATTATTATTAGACAAACACATTTCAGTCGCTTATATTTGTTGCATCAACTCTGATCGACAAAAGAAAAACACCCAAGCATGTGTAAGTCGAACTTAGTCATTTCCAACCATATTTCCTAATTAGATAATGCCCATTAAAATTTATGGATATAAATATATGTTGTCCCATTGCATATTAAACATTATAACACCTTTTCTAGGCAACATATATAGGTCACACATCATTAGGGTTATTTAATATGCTTTTAATCAATTTATTTATTTATTTGGCATATTTCTCACCGGGCATTTTGGCTGTTGATATTTTCATTTGCTGGACAACTACACATGATACCAGCGTCATTTGCCGGCTAACGTAAACCCTGACACACACACACACGCATTCAGACTAATCAATATTACCAAAACATTGCGCCATCTGGTGGCAAATAAGCCATGTCTTTGCGCCACCTGTTGACAGAGTAGGAGACTTACAGCTTTAAAAAATAAAATGAAAATGGCAAATAGCGCGTCTGGCAGAAATTCGGGCAAAATAGCTTTAAATTCACTTTTCCAGTGGTTATGTTTACATTTAAAAAATACTGGGGGATTAAGCATGCATATCTAGGAGTATTCCTAAAAGGAGCTTCCTGTAAGTTTATTGAGTGCCGCGAAAACATTTTTTTAGGTACCTCTGGGTCAAATGTACCCCTTTCCGGCGCTTCTAGTATAGGGACCTGACCCTACAGTCGCCAGACAGTAGCGCTGGTGTCACAGCTGCAAGTCATCCATATGACCTCTCTATAAGCCTGCCTCACACCGGTCCTTGATTGTGGCCGAGAATAAAATGTTTGTACCATATGTCTCAAGCGAAAATACAGTATTGTTTTGGAATGTGCGGGTTAGGCCATCATTTTTTACTCTTCAGAATACTGTCGGACCTTGGGCAAGAGTGGTTGATTGCTTATACATAACATAAACTGCATATTAGAATATGTGGCCTAGCATAGAAATAAAAAACAATTGGAAACTCGAAATTGCTCAAATTGTCATTTTTTCTAGCATTGCCATGACTCAACGCGTTTCTCATTACTTTTCCTCAAATTCTATCTACAGTTTACAATGTCTTAGTCTATAGTTATTTGGTTAAGAAATAACATTCCTATTTTATTCTTTACTGTTCTAAATGTTTTAAACAATTGGCATGTGATTTTCATGAAAACGTTTCCTGTCATGTTCGTTTATTTGTAAGCAAAGATAAATTAACATGCTGTTATATTCGTTCGAAATCAAATG
The DNA here is from genome assembly GCA_016801175.1 of Esox masquinongy. Classification (NCBI taxonomy): domain Eukaryota; kingdom Metazoa; phylum Chordata; class Actinopteri; order Esociformes; family Esocidae; genus Esox; species Esox masquinongy. Next base: position 11,310 of record JACXGI010006985.1, read on the forward strand.
TCTAGCAAGCTGTCGAACGAATAATAAGGTAAGCTATAACTTTGTGATTGTCACTGCTAACCGTTTGCAAGTATTATTTAAAAAAGTTGCGACTCCAACTGTTCCAACTGGCTATTTGATTAAAATAAACTTCCTATTTTATTGACGTTTTTTCTTTTTTGTACTTTAAAATATTAAATGTGTCCGAGGAGGTGAATATAAACGTAAAATGTCCCTTAAAATTGTTTTCATTCCCACTGCTCATACAATTACAGGGCAGTTTGAAATATAATGGTGTAAGGATCACTGGAGAACATTCTAGCGACACCCGACAATCTTCACTTTTAATGCTGCTGCATAATGAACTTGGCCTAATTAGACATACTAATGATTATCTTGTTTGAACGACTTAGTATCTCGTTTGAACGACTTAGTAAAAAAAAAATGATGAAAAAAAAATTTGAAAAAAAGAAAATTAAAGTTTTTTTTTTTTACTACTTCATTTTTTTGCTAAGTCGTTCAAACGAGATACTAAGTCGTTCAAACAAGATACAAAGAGATTTGCTGCAATTGAGCTCACAAAGTTCAACTGCATCCATCTCTTGATTACATCTAGGCGGTCTGTCAGGTTTTTTACCCTCTCAGAGGTACCTTCACTCCTGACATGTAATTGAGTGTCATCAGCACAAACATGACAGTTGTTCAAATCCTTTGTTAAACATCCCAAGTGGCAGCAGGTGAAGGCAGAACAGGAGTGGACCTGGAACAGAGCTCTGTGTAAATACATGAGTCATTGTGACAGGGTTGGATTCAAAATGGCCAAGTGGCAGAAATTCCTCTCATCTGTCAGACAGACATGAAACCAGAGAAGCAAGGTATTTAGTCTGTTGATGAGACTTTCACGATCCACTGTGGCCAACTACTACCATGGCTAGATGTAAAAGGACGGTGTAACCACCATCAGGGCTCTGGTCAAGAAAATAAGGAACCAGAAAACATTCTATGTTGATTCAGTCACACACTTACAATCAAGTCAATGTCTATCTTCTGAGTGTGATGTAACTTTTTCAACATTGAGAAAGAACTTTCCAATGCATTGGCCGCTTTTGAGGCCCTAAAAAGTAAAAGGTGATTGATTCAAATTCATAAAACGAATCCATTTGTCATCTTTCCCTAGATTGTGCCTTCATGATTATTACTTTTATTTTAAAGGTATTTTTTAATGGGACGATCTCACTCGTTTGTAATTTTAGTTTTTATTATAGAGACAGAACAGTGGAAGATGGAGAGGAGTTAAAAAGGCAGTGGAATTCAAACCCATTCTGACTCAGAAGCGTTCCGTTGGCTTAGACTTCTATAGACCATCCTGTCAGTATTTTCTCACCTCACGCTCATTAGTCACAGAGTTGTTGAGTAAAATACAATCAGTGGTCATCAAATGCCACTGTTGACAAATCGTCTGTAGGGACTCCCTAAGGACGTCCAGGGGACTCTGAGAAAACCAGCTGATGTTCCAGTCGACCAATCTTAATCACCAGGGTCATAGTCATTTCAACTGTACTTTTGGCACCAATTACCCATTGTGCTTCCCATTTTATATTAACGGCTGCAACAAGAAACTACGTCAACAGATCGACGCTGCTCGCAGGTAGCTCTGAGTTCACAGTTAAATTCTCTGCGGCAAAGGCCGAAGACAACTCTCCGTTTCCTGGCTCGCCCTGCACCTGGGCTCCAACACTCCCGCCACCAATGGTCTCCGCGAAGGCCTCCCTCTTGAGTGGTCTAATAAACCGCATGGACTGGTGTTTGGGCGCCTCCACAGTGCCTCCCTGGTGGTCGGAGGGCTTCCTGAGGCAGCAGGACAGGGTGGCCACGCAGCTCTTCTTGAAGTTCTCGTTCATGAAGGCGTAGACGATGGGGTTGTTGAAGGAGTTGGAGAACCCAATTGCCTGGACGATGGCAATGATCATGTTCACCGTCACCTCGTCGTAGTTCTCCAGGTTTTCTAGATGTGGTGAAAAGACAGTGTTCCGGAATTATGTGTTTGGTTTGAACAAGAGATTAATAAATCAGTATGCAAAGTATGCAAAAAATTAGCACTTGCCTCCGCAAGTCACGGCAATATGTATGACTATGACTGTAATCCTATGTGATCATGATCGTTTATGCTTTAAACCCTGGGCTATTGCCTTGTTCAGATAGTCTGAATCCTACTGTCAATATAGAAGTGTAGTAGAGCGGACTTACTGTATTCAAACAGCATGTGGACTGTATGAAATGGGGCCCAGCAAATTGTGAACAGCAACACAACGGTAATCATCATTTTCACAGCTCGCTTCTTCTTCCTGTAAAAATCAATAGAATATGTTTCAATATCTTCCTTCTCAAGCTGAGTTGATTTTCGTTCTCCAATACTTAGAAACACGCACGTCATCATGTGTAACATTCCAACACAGCAGACAGGTTTTTTAAAAACGATCTGTCTGGCTGTAATGCTAATAATGCCAGTCATCTTAATAGACATACAGATCTATGGTTTGATCTACATGTCCCCCGCCACATTCTAATGAAATGTTATTGGATGTAGCACAATTTATACATAAAATGCATTTCAAAGTGCTCCCTCCAATTCAACCATTCACATCCCACAAGTCCGTCTCCCACTCTTTAGCCCTTTCCTGTATCAACAACTACAAAAAACAACATAAAAAGGCATGCGTCTCTGGACAGCACCTGGATATTTTGATGACCTCTCTGTGGTTCATGGTACTCAGGACAGAGGAGTCCCCCACCCTCTTCCTGATCCACAGCTCTATCCCTATACGCGTGTACAAAAACAACATGGCCGCCATCGGCATCAGGAACAGGGCCACCATGATGAAGGTGGTGTACACCTTTCTGTGTGTCAGGGAACGCCAACGTTCCTGGCAACACACGTGGTGGTGGTCGTACAGGAAGTCATACTTCACCTAGGAACAGGCGGGAAATAAGTTTCAGGGTTTTGCGTGGAGGTATTCTGACACGGTCACTTCAGTTGACTTCTCCGACGCGTGTACGCTAGTGTGGTATGCACTCGGGTACAGGAGTCCGAGGCGAACCCTGGAGAACTGGGCCTCGGTTTGGACTAGTGGTGTAGTGACATTACCACATATCTGGTTTCTTCAGACGATGCTGTGATGTTTATTGTGAGCTAGCAGTGTTCAGGTGACGTACCTCCAGCTGCTGGACAAACAGCATCGGGGATCCCACCACTACGGACGCACTCCACACCAGTCCTAACCGAACAAGAGATGAGTGTCAACACAAGAAACCATGGCTAATAGGTCAATGTACCGTGCTGTTCAACACCTATCAGCGTAGCAGCACTGAACATGTTGGATGAATGGTCTAAACTCGCCTTCACTTTTCTCTGACATTATCAAATACAGCAACTATTCCACGGAGGCATTTGTGAGGATAACTCCAATTATTTTCGGAACAGTTTTTTTTTAGAAATCAAACACAGCACGCAATTTTTTATATTGTTCTCCGATAGTGAATTTCTGCGCAAAATTATCTTTTTCCTCCCTCCCAAATTACACCCTTTTCACCATATAGTACACTACTTTTAACCAGCCCCAGGGGATAGGGTGCCATTTGTGACAGGCACCAGGTCTTTCTAAAAGCAGTGTCCCACTTTTAACATATTGGGAGAGTACAGCTAACTTCTACACATGTGTACTTTATACAGAATGTAAGCTGTGACTTAAGAAACTCTCTCACAATGTCTGTACCTACAGTGGAAACATTTTGTATTATCTGTTCCACTTGCTTCTTCCTCACACTACTCTCTCCTAATTTTTCTCTCCCCCACTGACCAACTCATAGGGAGTGTAGGCTTTTTTTAAAGCATACCTAGCAGCTTGTATGCTCTTTTCGGTGTGTACTGCCTCCTCATTTTCAAGGGGAACACGATTCCATGGTACCTCTCCACGGCGATGCAGGTCATTGTGAGGATGCCGGTGACTATGGCCGTTGTCTGGACAAATGGAATGGTCTTGCAGACGAGTACGCCTACGACAGGAGGACGAGATGTTAGATGTGTCCGTCATGAACACGCTCTCATTTCTATTTATGGAATAACGATGCAGAAAAATATATATAATTGACATATTGAAGGTAATCTGTCTGAAATTTCTTACTCTCCCGCTGAAAGTTTCATCATTCATTGGTTTAGAAGAGTAAGGAAGACTGACAGAAATTCAGAGTGACTAGTTAGTGTGTACAGTTTAAGATCAATAGGGGGAACAACCAGACAACTAGTGGTAGTAACTACATTCTACTCAGTAAAATAGCTGTTGGAAAGTCATTGCTTAGAAGCAAGACAAAACAAATATAAATTGCAAGCGTGAGTCCACGATGGCAATGGTCGGATTTCAGAGGTTTTCTAAAAGTGGGCGTGGACTCAATGTAAAGGTAATGTAAATATCTAATGAATCATGTGGCGTGACCCACTGAAAAGGAACGGAAAGGAAATTGCATGACAAAACCAATGAAAAGTTCGGCCGAGTCAAACATTATATGAGATCATCTGGGATTCGCATATTCACAGCCACACTCTATGGAGTTATATACTGTGGCTCTCAAAAGTATTCACCTCCCTTAGACTTTTCCATATTTTGTGTTACAATTAAACCAAAATGGATTTAATCAGGAGAATGAGTATTTGTAATTATTTTGTAACAATTTGCATCTTACATTTTTCCCTTTGACATTATGGACTTTCTGTGTTCATCAGTTTACCATTGAGCTTGACTTAGTTGAGGAGTCTTAGTCTGAAAATGGGAAAATATTGGACAATATTTACAAAGTTCTTCAAGTCTAGGATGCACGGATGTATCCTTGTGACTACATTTGATTAATGTAATTAATTAATGACTACTGTAAATTAACTTACGAAACATTAACGAATTTTGTAAGATAAAAAAAGACTACTTGATTGCAGACAACATTATAATGGGTACAACTCCTGTTTGTTTCCGAAACACCCTTTATGGTGCTCTACATTCAAACGGAGTCTCGCGCCAAAACCACCATTAGCCTACTGTCCTCTGGGACCACCAGTGAGTCAGGTTGCTACTAAGGTCAACCCAACTCTCTCACATTATGTCTCTCAATTAAATAACGGGGCGAAATTACGGTGTACCTAACCCGACTTTACCTTTATTTTCCACGTATTGCCTTTTAATCCCCATGACTACTTCTCCGCGCGCGTCATGAAAAAAATGCATGATGCGCGCAGTGACAAAACGAGAACATTGCCTTGCTAAACGAATGTTATATTTGTTCTTCCTTGAAAATGTGAACCCTTAAGCCATCTAATTAACCCCATGGTGTAATAAATATAATTTACTAAGAGTAAAAAAAACTATGGAAATAGTGTTTCTTCTGATTTTGGACGAAGGATAGAGTGCTCCTCATGATTCTCCAAGTAGCCTACTGTTAAGCATATGAAGACAATTTGTAAAACCCTCCTTACCGGCCAAAAACCGGCCTCCCTCCTTCACTCACCGTAAATTAAATGAAATAAATAAACACCAAAAAACTTGCATTATGAACTAACACAAACGTTGCTCTTACTTATAATTACTTGCCTGACAACTATTGTATTCAGGAAAAATTTACTTATGACAAAGATATGCAGCTTTAATTGCTAAAATGTAAATTACAGTATGTAAATGAAAGCTCACAGATCCCATACATGGAAGCATTAACATGCGTTTTAAGGCTTTTAGAATGTAATGCAATCTTATGGGAAATGATGTACTACTCTAAAGTAATTAACTGGTTGAACGAAGAAAAAAAACGACAAAATTTATTAGCAATGATAGCACAGTAGACCTACAGGGAAGACAGGATTTAATGGAACCACAAATGTAATTCGTTCGTCCTTGATGGAACTCACCTCCTAGCCATTCGGAGGAGATGTTCTGTAACAAGGTGAACGGTATGCAGAAGAAAGTGATGAGCAAGTCGCTTACCGCCAGAGAACAGATGAAAATATTAGTAGCCGTCTGCATGGATCTTTTACGTACAACTATGTAGACAACCAAACTGTTTCCGACCAAAGCCAAAACAAAAATTATAGCATACATAATCACAAAAATAGTCTTCGCACCCGACGGTAGCTCGGGAATGTAGACCAGCGGCTGTATGTTGTAAGAATCGATAAACTCTTGTCGCGTCAAGTTATAATATTGTAACATCTCTTTTAGAACCTCGGGTGTTATTTTCGTGGACCCCATGTCTGTTGCCGTTGTCATTTTGTTGGAGTATAGTTAAATTCCCTGTCTAGCAGTAGCCTCATATAGCGACTAGAGATGTACTGTCCTGTCTGTCAAATTGTGTTTAACGCGCTGCTGAGGCTACTAAATCAGTGCCCGCCCGTGCGCTCCTCCAAAACAAAAACAAAACACAGATCAGCGACTAGATGGTGCTTTGCTTCTGCCCGCAGTTGCAGGAGTGTCACAATGAGACTACTGGACTTGACTACATTACATGTTGTGAGAGCGCGGCAACTGCTGTAGGCTAATAACTTGGCCGTCAAGGGGAGGTACCCCAATTTGCTATCAATTCAATCGTGTGAGGCATACACGCGCATTCTCTCTCTTAGCCTACTCTCTTTCATACACACCACAGGCACACAATGGTTTTTACTACAACGCAAACCATAACCCTAGGGCAGCCTGGAGGAGCAGAGAAAATTCACTGAGCACTATGATTTCGTAATTTGTTGTTCCATGGACTTAATTTTTAAGAAATGCCATCAATCTACAGACAATGTCCCATAATGACGAAGCGAAAACGTGATTTTAGAAATGTTTGCCAATTTATTGAAAACAAAAAACTAAAATATCTCATTTAAGTACTCAGACCCTTAGTTCAGATGCATCCTGTGTCCTTTGGTCGGCCAGCTGTCTCCAGAACTTGATGGGAGTCCACCAGTGGCAAATTCAAATGATTGGACATTATTTAGAAAAGCGCACACACCTGTTTATATAAGGTATCATACTTAACAGTATGTTAGAGCAAAAACCAATACATGAAGTCCAAGGAACTTTGTAAACCTGTAAGTGTTTTTCTGCAGAGATGGGAGAACTTGCTAGAAGGACAATCATTCTGCAGCACTCCATCAATCCAGCCTTTATAGTAGAGTGACTTATTAGCCAAAGCCACTCCTGAGTAAAATGTATATGACATGCTGCCTGAAAGACGCCCGAGAGCATGAGTAAAAAGACCACAATTAGACCTGACTGCCAAGCACTGTGACTGGTGAAAATAAGATACAGCCCCTCACCTGGCTAATACCATCCTTAAAGTGAAGCATGGTGATGGAAGCATCATGCTATGGGGATGCTTCTCAGCAGCAGGGACTGGTAGACTGGTCAGAATTGAGGGAAGGATGAATGGAGCAATGTATAGAGGTCCTTGAAGAAAGTCTGTGAATATCCTTGTGAATATCCAAGTCTGTGAATATCCTTAAGTGGCCCAGCCAAAGCCCAATTCCACTCCAAGTTCAAAGTTTATTTATCAAATGCCCTGAATAACACAGCATCATTCTGAACAATGAAATTTTTGTGACGTGGCACCCAACATCTACGTTGTAAGTATTAAGAAATATATGAAGTAAAAATATAGCAATAATATACATAACAATGTAAACTAGCAGCAATTTTAAAGAGTGTAGAATGGGAAATATGAACAATATGGTTAGAAGCATTGAGCATTATAAATATATGACTGTGATATGCCTGTGACTGGTACATACAAATGAATCATTCTAATGTACATTAAATATACATGGAAAGACATCAGAGTATTTGAAATGTTCATGTGTGATAAATATGATCAAAGATCAGTGTTGTTGGTTGAGGTAGGAGAGTAGGGAGAGCCAATGATCGCGGTCCAATGATGCTCACTATCCAATCTGACAAAGCTAGAAAGAATCTGCAATGCAAAAAGGGAGAAACTGTGCAAATTCAGGTGTGCAAAGTTGGTAGACTCATCTAAGAAGACTTAAATCTGTGATCACCAAAGGCGCTTCTACAAAGTACTGAATTAAGGGTCTAAATACTAATATACCTGAGATTTCATTTACAATAAATTGGTACAAATTTTAAAAAATTGCTTTCTCATTAGGGTGTATTGCGTGTAGATTGATGGCAAACAAATTAATATAAAAAAAAATTAAATTGAGGCCATAACACAAAGAAATGTGGAGCAAGTAAAGTTGTCTGAATACTTTTCAAAGGCACTGTATGTTTCTTATATTGCTTTCTACTTCAATACAATGACTGGGCTACTGTACATCTGTACATTAGAAGCTAAATATCAGTAAGATTTTCAGTCATTCCAATTTTTTCAATAACCTAACTTGATCTTCAAGACTTTAGCTTTTTACCTTAACACTACCCAAAATCTAAGGATGTATTATACTTATGCTGTTATTTGTGTTTCATGTTTCAAAATGAGGAAAAATAAATGGTAAGTTCTCAAAAAAAAGGTATTCACACCAAAGTATCTAAATAATGTAATTCTGTACTTTAATACTGTATACATTCTTGGTGCTCTGAGGTTCACTCTGAGGGTAAACATTTTTATCCAATTAATGTGCTCACGTGTTCTGGATCTGGTACTATATTTAATACACACAGTGTCCACATTGCCGGGGTGAGAAGTGATCATGGTGCCCTGAAAGCCTCTTAATGAGTCGATAGAGAAATAACGATGTGGCAGTATATCTGTGCTCATTCTCCATGCACACCTCAATCCCGCTCTGGCCTATAGAGGTAAAGACATTTAACCTTAGAGGCCATGTCCTCAATGGCATCCGATACAGAGCACAACTGTTGACCAGAGAACTGCCATTTTGAATGTGCATGGTAAATACTAGACTGTAGAATAGTGTCCCAATCGGTTTATGGATTAGAAGTCCATGGAAGAGCTTGCCATGAAGCCTATTCTCTTTCACATACTGTCTATCTGGGGTCTTCACAAGTGTGAGGGAATCAAAGGCCCAGCCCGAAGGAAGAATAGCTTCAGAACATCAGTGCAGGAAATGCGCATGGGTGCCCCCCTGCTGGGATCCCAAGTGTGATGATGCAAAAGGCTCAGAGTTGTGTGAATATTAAATAAGGCACGAGTGGGTGTGTTATGTGAGGAATATATCACAGCTAAGGGCTGTTGTACGACACAATGTGGGGAGCCTAGGTACAGCTCCTTACTAAGGTATGTATTGATCATATACTCAAGACCAAGGATATGTGATGCATTATAATACAACAATAATATAATTTAAAAAAAATACATAAAACACATCTTCACTGTCTTGAATGCGGTACAGGGAGCAGAATGATTTGTATTCTCATTCTCAAACCCTGTTAAGAGACATTAAGTAATATACCTGCCAGAATTTACCACAGGTGAGTTTAATAACTCAGCAAACAAGACCACCTGCCTTCAACCTAATCCTCTAAAATAGTGTCAATTATTTTGTCCACTTGTCCAAATTTGTATATTTTCTTTCAAGTAGTCCAGTTGTAAGTTCTTCCCACAAATCTTCAATTGTGTTGCGGTTGGAGGTCTGAGAGGGACAATCCCATACCGTGAGTTTGCCATCTGTAGATTTTTTGCTACATCTGCTCCAAGAACTCTGTTGTTTTTGTAGAGTATTTAGGGTCAGTTTTGTGCAGAAGAACATTTTTGCCAGTAACTCAAAGATGGCCATTTCTCTTCTTGTAAGACTTTCTCATGATATGGGTGAATCTCTAATGTCTGGTGGTGCATTGCGTTTTCTTTTTCACATTCCAAAGATTATCAACCAAATGCAGCATCGTCCAAAAATGTACATGAATGGATTCTTTAAATAATCATTTATTTTATAGCACTGGGATTTCACTCTGTGTTATTTGCCCAGGAGCTCTTGCTGAAATAACATGATCTTATCAGTCTTTTGTCTGGTTGTGAATGAGCGAGTGTACTGTCCTGAGGGAGAGTCCGCCGTACACCAGCAACTGAAGCATGGGCAGCCATTTCCGGAATCCAATATTAGGGTTCACTCAAGAAAAAGTGTCAGTGGACAAATTATTGGCAATAGTTGGAGCACTCACAAAAGTGTGGATCAGGGTTTGAGAAAATGCAAAGGAACAGGAATAAATCAAGGATAGTGAAACATAAAATGTGTGTGAGTGGATATGCGGAAATACTTGGACACTGACACAATTTTTATAATTTTGGCTCTGTACGCCACCACAATGGATTTTAAATGAAACAACCGAGATGCAATTAAAGTGCAGACATCCAGCTTTAATTCAAGGGGTTGAACAAAAATATTGTATTAAACGTTTAGGAATAGCAAACCATTTTCAATTGTGGTATGCTTCGGATCATGAGCCGTTCCAAGCCTTCACCATACATTTTTCTTCCCATCATTCTGGTACAGGTTGATCTTAGTTTCATCTGTCCAAAGAATGCTGTTCCAGAACTGGGCTGGCTTTTTTAGATGTTTTTTGGGAAAGTCTAATCTGGTCTTTCTTGAGGCTTATGAATGGTTTGCACCTTGTGGTGAACCCTCTGTATTTGTTCTTGTGAAGTCTTCTCTTTATGGTAGACTTGGATAATGATATGCCTACCTCCTGGAGAGTCTTCTTCACTTGGCTGGATGTTGTGAAGGGGTTTTTCTTTACCATGGAAATAATCCCACGGTCATCCACCACTGTTGTCTTCCATGGACGGCCAGGGCTTTTGGTGTTTCAGAGCTCACCAGTGCATTCTTTTTTCCCCAGAATGTACAAAACTGTTGATTTGGCCACTCCTAATGTTCCTGCTATCTCCCTGATGGATTTTCTTTTTTTTGCAGCCTGAGGATGGCCTGTTTCACTTGCATTGAGAGCTCCTTTGACCGCATGTTGTGGGTTCGCAGCATCAGCTTCCAAATTCAAATGCCACACCTGGAAGCAACCAAACCTTTTCCCTGCTTAATTGATGCAGAAATAATGAAGGAATAGCCCAGACCTGTCCATGAAACAGCTTTTGAGTCAATTGTCCAATTACTGTTGGTCCCTTGAAAAAGAGGGGGCAACATATTAAAGATCTGTAATTCCTAAACCCTTCCTCCAATTTGGATGTGAATACCCTCAAATTAAAGCTGAGAGACTGCACTTTAAGCCCATATTCATTATTGAATTGTAACTTGAATATATTTTGGTAAACAGATAAAATAAAACTTGTGTCAGTGTGCAATTATTTCGGCAAGTGAAACAGGCCATCCAATAATATGATAAAATAGATCTTCGTCACAGTATGGATTCTTCATCTTGTTGACGTTGTTTAATGCACCGATAAAACGTTTGCATAGTTATGTGAGCTAAACTAATAATTTAATTCTATTATTACTAATATCAGACATGAGTTCCAAGTGTCAGATGTAATAGTAAGTTCTGACTGTATAAAAAGTATATTCTAGGAGTTAGAAAATTACAATAGTCTTTCAGTTGTCTTTTGTTAGCTTTTTATGTTTTTTATTCATTTGTATGGTTGTTCTTTCCAGCACTGACATTTGCTAAACTAATTCATTGATTGGAATAGACTCACTACTAAACTGTGTGGTTGTTTTACCTAGCTCTCTTAAAATGTATGCACTTACTGTTGGTCGCTCTGGCTAGCAGCGTCCTCTAAATGACTAATGAACGTGGTAGAGGCTAGAACAAGCTAATTAGAAGTAGCAGGCAGCAATGCGTTATTCAATAGCATGTTTTGGGCCATAAAAATAAGCATATAAATTATTGTAAATAATTAGCATATAAGCGCTATAAAAATAAGTCCATGTGAATTTTTCATTTGAACTGTCGTCTTTCAAACCATCAATAATGTGTGAGTGAATGAACATCTGAATCTGTGCTAATGAGCGCTCTGATGTGATGATGCGACAGCTCAGTTGAGGCTTTACCAGCATTCAAAATGTGTTTAAGGCGGCCAAAAAGATCACACCGCGTCACGCTGCCTCTTTTCTCCTCTCCTCTCTTCACTTCTCCACTTATCTCCACTCCGCTCCTCCTCTCCACTCGTCTCCCCTGGCGTGGGGATGCTGAATCCTTCTAACATCAGTGGGCTTATCTCTGGCCCAGCTGTGGCTGCTCCTCGCAGGTCAGAGGGGGTAACATCCCGCCGATCTCTTCTCTCTCTCCTGTTTCCATATTACTCTCTCCCTCCGAAAAGCCGGACCATGTCTGATGAATGGCTGTTGTCATGGGTAGCCGGCGGGGAAAGGAATGGCGGTTTCACCTTTTGCCTTACTCCTCACCTAATCCCCACTGGGCTCCCCCTGGGATGACGAGATGCTGCGGCGGACGACACACTGGGGCACCACGCAGGGGATATATTCCGATCTCGAAAGCGGCGGCTTGATGGGAAATTTGCATACTACGCAGGCATCAGATTGCGGGGTGACACCCCAGCGGCATTGGATGTGGGAACTATTATGTGGGAGCTGGAGCGACGGTTTGGTAAAGACGTCAGGTTAAAGTTGCAGTGGGACCCACTGTTTTTGGGTCTAATTTCCCAGTGCCAAACGGGGGTTAGGAACTGCAAGTTGTCGACCAACACCACGTCAGTAAAACTAAACCGTGTTCTGGTGAAATGTCGAAAGTAGAGCACCACCTATATGGGCCCGGGTGTCATATAATGCTTACCAAGGATGCTTCATTATAAACGAGGTGGTTTAAATCCTAACTGCTAATTGTCTGAAAGCCGCAGGTACATTGGCAGGTACACCTCCTCTTGCCTTATTGAATTTATTTTTCTTTCCCACTCCTTGGTTACAGCAGGAGCCCCTGGAGGAGATCGAGCAGTTCACATTGATCCAGTTAAAACGATACAAATATGAAGCATCCCTTCCCTTCTGCTGGTTTTACTTTGATGCATATACCTCCTCAGGTCAGGCAATTATTATAAATGCTTTCATGATGTCTGTTGATCCAGCGGTGCTTCCACTGTGTTATTGACATTGTGAGGCTATTAGCTGCACTGAGTCACCACTGGCTACACTTCCAAAGTCACCACTGGCTACGCTTCCAAAGTCACCACTGGCTACGCTTCCAAAGTCACCACTGGCACACAC
>JACXGI010006985.1:24544-39444 GCA_016801175.1 Esox masquinongy
GGAGGTGGATGTGGGGGACGGGGGTTATTGGTCGGGGGTGGATGTGGGGGACGGGGGTTATTGGTCGGGGGTGGATGTGGGGGACGGGGGTTATTGGTCGGGGGTGGATGTGGGGGACGGGGGTTATTGGTCGGAGGTGGATGTGGGGGACATACCTCAAAGAATTGTTTCCAAGAAAGCACTTCACCTACGTTTTTATTATGTCTTTAACAAACATGATATCTAACTTACGTACTATGTGTTGTGGCTTTCGGTAGGAATTCTGTCTGAATTTAAATCCAATCAAAAGTATTCAATGAGAGTTATAGAGCAATTCACAACTCTATTCTAATTGGCCCAAGCCCCTGATGAGACCCAGCATGAGACTTGGAAGTCAGTGGGTCATAAACATCAGTTGTCCACGGCCTCAAGTGTTTTGAAAGCAGATGGACTCTAGGACAGGTGGTGCTTAGTGAAACATGGTGGTGGGTGGTGAGCGTTTTAATGGATCTTGTCCAGGATTAGTTTCTGTGTCGGAACTTGTTGAGCGTGACGGAGCTTGCTGGCAGGGGCTGGCGGTGTGCAGGACGTGAGGAGTGGATCAGTGGGATCTCTTCAGGTTTCTGGTGCATCAGGTGTCTTTGAATGCGAGTGGTGCTTCTACGCAGCTGCTCTCTCCTGGGCTCTGATGATTCGAGCACCACCCTTTATCACACGGATGTCCCAAGTTGCCTCCAATTCTCCTTATAGTGCACTACATTTGACCAGGCTCCAGTGAGAAGTAGTGCACTAATAGAGATCCCCATTTGGGATGCAAGAATGGGCTCCACACCTCCACAGATGCCGGACAGAGTGTGAATGGGCGCGGGTTTACCTCGCGGCTGATTAGCACGTTGGTGATGAGACTGGAATGTTAACACGAAAGACGCCTACACACAATGTGGTCACCATGCCTCCATACTGAGGATGACACGGAGAAAATGGTGACTGTTCGAAAGGGCTATGGCTTTCTGAACAGTTTCTGGCCGAATGTCTTGAGGTGCTGCTTTTTTGTGTTCTGCAGCATTCGCTGGTCTTCTGCCTCCCCTGAGCTCACAGGGGCCCAAGTCGTCACAAGGCAAGGCAACCATATTGAGGGCATAGGAGTCAGTACCGACCCACCAAAACCAGACGGCGCTGGCCAACTGCACTGCCCTTCAACTGCACTGCCCTTCGTGGGATTTGAACCCCGGTCTCTCAATGGCACAGCCAGCTCCAAGGCAATGACTTTCCTGTTGAGCAATTCAGGGACCCAAAACTTGGACTTTCAACTAAGTGTCTAAGATGTTGATATTCAATCTTGTCCCTGAAACTGTTGATATCTGAGGGTTATGGGTGTCTTATAAAATAAAAACAAGTAGGTTTTATAAAATTAAATTAATACCGCAAAATGGATGCTTTAGCCGTGAATGCAAATTATGTTCATGAGGTCTTATGATGTCATCTTATGATGTCTTATGATGAGGTGTCTTTGAAGACCTGCCTTCTTATGTCAGCATAGCTCTTGAGCTAAGGTCCAACCCACACAATTGCTGATTGTTTTGGAGCTCTGTTTTAGTTCTGCTGAATGTGACCTTGCATCACCGAGCATAACTGTCCCTGTAGGTAGACAACTCACAGCTGCTCGTCCTTTCCTCAGGCTGCTTGTGACGTTCAGGAGTCCTGTTAGGCCAGGGGTTTGGACAAGGCACTTGCAATGCCAAGGCTCTGGGTTTAGTTCCCACAGGGACCCATGCATTAATTTTGTACGGTCTGCATGTCTTTCCGTCAAAAGCATTGTTAGATTAGATTAGATTAAAAAAGTACAAGTACAGTACAACGAAATGCAGTTTGCGTCTAGCCAGAAGCACAAATAAAGGAGAGCAGAAAATGTACATTATTATTATTATATTATTATATTATTAGTATTAAGTATATGTATGTACAAATGGAATGTATAGATGTACAATTAATGCAAATGCATTACATATGGCAATTATAAATGTGCAATGGAAGCAAATATAGGAGGGCAGAAAATGTACAAGTATTGCAGCACATGCCTGTTGTCAGGGTGGAGAACACAGCCAGGCTGTCTCTCGGAGGGTTAGCCTCTTGAGGACGCACATCCCCCAGCTGTGGTCACATCTTCACAGATGGCCTTCACCTCCTCCCGTTTGTCCGCTTAGAGTTTGGGAAGCTCTTCTCAGACATCCTCCCCTCCAGGCTGCTCTCTGGACCTCGGTTCATCGTTCTTCTGAGGTTATAGAAGAACTCTGGCCATGTTGGCACACTGATCTGACGTAGATATTTACCAAATGCATCCTTTTTGTGACATGCCCACAAGGCACTATACTCCAGCCACTGGCGTAGTGTGGTGATGCCGGGCCGGGGTGCAAACTGTCCTTACAGTGTGGATGGAGAAAAATGACAGACAATCAGCTTTAATTTCAGGCTATATTTATCCATGTCGGATGAACTATTTACAAATAACAACTTATTTTATTCATAGTTCCCCTATTTAAGGGTACCAAAACTATTTGGATAATTGGCTTCAAAGCTGTCTCTTATTTTGCTGTATGTTAGCATAATTAGTGCATACACAACAGAGCTGTCGATGTCTGGTTTTGATTGCAGGCTTTGCGTTTGCATCTGCAGTTGGTACAGGCCGTGACCGGCTGTTGCTGACCCAAGTCTGATGTGGCCTTCAAGTGACCGTACCATCACAGCTTAAAGAGCCTATGCATGAACAACATAAGAATCAAGTTCCACAAAAACACACAGAAGTCCGCAAAATATGTGCTTTATATTTGTGTGTTTTCACACAAATCAGATCTCACTAAAATGCATTGCAAAAACCGTAACCAAATATGGGAGGCAAATTCGTGCAATTGTGCACAAATCAGGTCTCACTAAAATGTACAAAAACATGCAGAATCTGCAACATTAATTTTTGTATGTTTATGTGCAAATTTGAGTGTGACACTGTTGATTATTGATAGGCTGAGAATGAGAAAACCACTCCTATTTTAGTAGACATTGTTATTTAGATGATTTCCCAGAATGCATCAGATTTGTAAAATGCATAGTTACTCAGGAGGACGAAAGGTTAAGGCGCCATCCTTTCTTCTTCCATGGCGGAGGCAAAGTGTTACTTGGGTGAGAACAAAGTTAATTAATATGATTGTACTCAGCCCAAAAGACCTCCTCTTCTATTCTCAAAGAAAGTATTCATATAGGAAGATGTACAGTAATTACGTACTCCGCCATTCATCCATGAGAGATTTGACGCTCCCATGGAGTAGGTTAGGGTCAGGGGGCACACCCACAACAATGGGTTCCTCCACTCCTCCTCTGACGCTGTGTAATGTTCCACTGTGGTGTTTTAGAAAGTTTTATCACAAAACCTTTTTTCCTGGCTTGACCTGTGTGGGTGAGTTGGGGTAGGAGGGGGGCCAGACGGGCAGGCATATGGTTTAAGAGCGGCTGCGTCTCTTTGCTCCCATGCACTTTCACACTTTTAAACATGATTTTTCCATCTCAAATGGCACCCCTAAATAGTACATTGTTAAAACGTCAAAAGTAGTGCACTGTAAAGGACTTAGGTTGCCATTTGGGCTGCAAATGCAGTCACACTCTGTTATGTCAATGAAAATGTCTCTGATCATTCAGCAGTGACATTCAGCAGGACAGTGGGAAAGACATTATGCTCACTTATAGCATAAGCTTTCATGTATTACCTTATTAGAGTGGCAGACGTGTCTGAGAACAATCACCCTCTGCATGGGCGTATGACAAGCGAATGTTCCACCTTTCACGGGAAACAAAAAAGACAGGAGCCTGTCATGTAACTTCCATGTTTGGTCATTAACAAGGCCTCATTCCATCCACATTTTCTTGGATGGATCTGTCAAACCATGCAGAACAGAACATTTTTGGTTCCTTGAAAAGGCAGTGAATGAGGGACATGCTTCCTAGGTGTTATTTTCACGCCTTATGCAGGTTGCTGCATGGCTGACAAAGCAGCAGCGTCTTCTCCTCTTTAAATGAATGTCCGTTCTTCCAGAGGTTCTTGGTGAGGCTGAGGAGCTTGAAGGCCACCATAAATACCCCCGAAACTTAGAGACGGGAATGAACAGCAAGATCAGAATAACTGGGCTTCCTTTGTCACAGTTTTGATGTCATCATAGATGCAGTACTCGAGACCTCATAGAGTACAATTTAAATACACCTGTTGCACGGTATACAGCCGTTTTTATAATTCACTGGTTGCTAGTTTATCTAATAAACCTGAGCCAATCTAGCCTTGTTGTGATCTCCACACAGCCACCAGCACGGGTTCCCAGTCCTCACCATCCCACACGTCCTAGTCACCCTATTTCTATGTTGCCACGTTCACTGTCACCTAATGATTGACTGCACCTGCTCCCAATGATGTTATCAGCCACCTTACTTACAGCCTCAGTCACCTAGCCCTCATTGCCATGTCTTAATGTTGTTTGTGTGTGGAAGACGTATACTCATCCAGATTGTTAACCCAGTTTCCAGAGTCTTGTACTCACCTTTGTTTTGTGTCAGTTTTCCAGGTACTCACATTGGTACTCTTCAGTTCTGCATACCTATTGTTTGAATAAACTTTGTGCGCTTGCATCCTAGTCCCTGAGTCCAGTCGTGTATCGTGACACTTGTTATTGGGTCCCTTTGGTTTGATTTTTGCTGTTATAATTTGCTTGGCTCTGCAAGGCCACGCGTGGTCTCACAACAGCCCAGGGTCTTGATGCCTGTTGTGCCTGCTGGGAAAATACTTTTTTGTTTTCTAATTTCTCCGCCAGTGAGATGTGCCATAAACAAAACCTTTGAATAACCCAGAGGTGCCAGGGCCCTCGCTCACGGCCAGATTTCTATACAACTCATTAAATTTGGGGTGAGGAGGTTTGACTTCTTCAAAGACTGTATACTGCAGCCAGCTGTTGAATTCTCTTTCACACGTCTGAAACTTCATTTGAGCCAAGTATTAACACTGGCTTTGATCTCTGCAGTCGGTCTGTACTTAAAATAGAAAATGTACTCCCTCAATTGCACAGAAATGTGTCTTCTGCCTTCTGACTGTGCAACACACCCCGATGCACATGGACAGTCTCAACCCTCCTTTCTCCTTTGCTGTTTTACCTTTCGACCGGCTTGGCTACAGCCACCCAAAAATATACAATACAGTATAACACCGCAAAGACAGGTTAGTTGTGAAAATAACATGAAGGCGAAGGCTACAAACAGCTCATTTAGTAGTGGCTGCCTAGGCCCACACTGTATTTTGTCAAGATTATTACTATTTTTTAAATATATTTTCTATTCAGAGTAGGCCATCTTCACCGCGAAAGATTGGTCATGTTAAACCGGCGAAACGCTCCAACTGCATCGCTGTTGTGATTAAAAGGCAACACAGCTTTGATCTGACTCATCGATTCTCTTCCATTAGGAATGGGGTAGGCTAGCGTAGTATTAGGCTTAGGCCACAGATCTTAATGGCTGTCACAGCATATCGAGTGGACACTTGTTGCTGCTGAAGTGGCTGCGTAGGTTTCTGCGCTTATAACCATGCTGACGGGTTACACAATTGTTTCCTTTCAAAGAACACATCCCCACACATTTTAACCAGCTTCATGTCTGAGAAGGCTCGTTATTTATTGGGGGCCCAAGGTAAAAAGTAGTTCCACTCAACCCTCCCTTGTATTTAAGAATGTCACAATACCCTTGCTCCCTAAACATTATGACAGAAGTATTGATTACAAAGTAGACCGACCTCAGCAAACCAACATCCATGTGCTACCGCTAATTGTGTAGCGTCCTCGACAGTACACCTGCGCATACAGGCCAGGAAACGGTGACCATCTGCCCCACAACACATGCAACCTATTTCTTCGACAACTTCTTGAGCCATGTGATGTAGAAGTCTTTGTCAATGGATTACCTGAACCTTTTACACAAGTGGGGCTAGAGATGGTCAATGCATTTCTATTGCAATTCACAGAGTACACCCTCCAGGGGTCTTGCCACTCTTTGGATAGATCTCGATAGTGTCTTTATGCCAGAGACATTTCTAGTAATAGGACATATAGACACATAAAGGGATTTGTAAAACTGACAGAATGTGTCACAATATGTATTTATAGCGTTATAGGAGTAGGGGAGTAATTTGGCATCGAGCTTAACGTATTGAGTTTAGGGGTGCAAACATTATGGACATGAAAGTGAAGGGAATATTTTATGCCTGTGGAGATATAGGCCCTTCATTTTTCAAATATACCATTAAAATGTATTCCAAAACCAGCAAACAAGAATTTAAAATAAGTAAATTAATTTCCAGAGAGCTGGCAGGCATCAGAACGAGACATCCTCATTTCCATCCGAACGCGAACCCGGCAAACAAAGGGTTGACACATCACAGATCAGGGGGGAGGGGAAAGCAATCACACAATGACAGCTGGGATTATAGTCCTCAAGCCACATGTATTAGTTGTAAAAACAGGGTCATCTCGCTACAGTGGCTCTGAATACAGGATAAGATGAATTACCAGATTTAATTAAACGTCTAAAAATTAAGTGTGCCTTCCACATCGCTGTCTATGGTTGCTAGCCATAAAAAATATCCGTCAGCTATATGGAACTCGTACAGCTCCTGATAAAGGTCGGCATCTCTATTTTCAGTATTTGGACATTGGCACAGAACTACATCTCTTCACTTTGCGAAAAAGCCTGCAGCGTTCTTAAAAGTCACTGACCAGTTTATTATACAGAATATATCTCTGCCTCGAATCTCTAAACTGTTAACTGTTATGTATTCTATAACAAATATACAACTCTGGAAAAAATTAAGAGACCACAGTAAAATAATCAGTTTCTCTGGTTTTACTATTCATAGGTATGTGTTTCAGTAAAATGAACAATTTTGTTTTATTCTATAAACTACTGACAACATTACTCCCAAATTCCAAATAAAAGTATTGTCATTTAGAGTATTTATTTGTTGAAAATAACAACTGGTCAAAATAACTAAAATTCATATTCATTTTTTAACAACAAAATACTAGTGTTTTAACTTAGGAAGAGTTCAGAAATCAATATTTGGTGGAATAACCCTGATTTTTAATCACAGCTTTCATGCATCTTGGCATGCTCTCGACCAGTCTGTCACATTGCTGTTGGGTGACTTTATGCCACTCCTGGCACAAAAATTAAAATAGCTTGGCTTTGTTTGATGGCTTGTGACCATCCATCTTCCTCTTGATCAAATTCCAGAGGTTTTCAATGGGGTTCAGGTCTGGATATTGGGCTGGCCATGACAGGGTCTTGATCTGGTGGTCCTCCGTCCACACCTTGATTGACCTGGCTGTGTGGCACGGAGCATTATCCTGCTGGAAAAAACAATTCTCAGAGTTGGGGAACATTGTCAGAGCAGAAGGAAGCAGATGTTCTTCCAGGATAACCTTTTACTTGGCTTGATGCGTCCTTCACAAAGACAAATCTGCCCGATTCCAGGCTTGCTGAAGCATCCCTAGATCATCACCGATCCTCCACCAAATTTCACGGTGGGTGCGAGACACTGTGGCTTGTAGGCCTCTCCAGGTCTCCGTCTAACCATTAGACAACCAGGTGTTGGGCAAAGCTGAAAATTTGACTTGTCAGAGATGACCTTACTCCGTTCCTCTACGGTCCAATCCTTATGGTCTTTTGCAAACTTCAGCCTGGCTCTTCTTTGCTTCTCATTGATGAAGGGCTTTTTTCTAGCTTGGCACGACTTCAGCCCTGCCCCTAGGAGCCTGTTTCGAACCATCCTCGCCGTGCACTTCACCCCAGCTGCTGTTTGCCATTCTTTTTGTAGGTCACTTGATGTCATCCTACGGTTGTTGAGTGACATTCGAATGAGTTGACGGTCTTCTCGGTCAGTAGACAGTCGTTTTCACCCTCTGCCAGTCTGTAGCTTTGTTGTCCCCAATGTCTGTTGCTTGACCTTGTTCTTATGAACCGCCGTCTTTGAAATTTTCAGGATGGAAGCAACCTGACGCCCACTGTATCCCTCTGCCAGTAAAGCCAGGATTGAACCCTTCTTTTCCTCACTCAAAGCTTTTCTTTCCAACTCTTTTTTCATGCTGAATAGTTTTATTCAAATTACCTTTGAGGTACTACTTGCACTGTTTTTGCCCTCCAGCTGGTCCTATTGCAAGAGGATAGTGATGACCACAGCAGTGGTTTTTATACTTTTCCTTGTTAAATTAGATTTGGTTCAGGTAATCACCTAATCAGTACCTCATTAAGTAAAATGAGGTGTGCCTGTGTTGGAATTTAACAGACACTGGAATGGAATGGCTGCCATACATGTAGAGATGCTGATTTAAGAAAAAATAGGAGTGGTCTCTCATTTTCATGTTCCCCACACATTAACTGTACCCTACTCTAGAACACTCTGAACATCTCTGCACTTGCCTAAGTTTATTTTTTTAAATAAAAATCTATGTCAAGGAGTGGAACTTGATAGCATCGAGGTATCCTTTTCTTGAGCAAGTATGCCTCTGATTGCAGATAGAGTCATGAAATCTGTCCCTAATGTCACCTTATTGCCTGAAGGCCCATCGTGGCCGTACAGAGACAGAAAGGCTGTGCTATGTAGGCCTGTTTGTATGACTACTATAGACCACGTGTGTGCCCAGGTGCTCCGGAACAGAATGGTGTGTCTGTGTGCAGTGTCCATGTGGCACGTTGGAGAGGCCCGGTCAACAGGTGAAGTTCAGTGCTCACGTCATCTGCAGCCCTCATACAAGGACACCTGTTAGGGCCCCTGATAAGACGTAGTTATTCCCTGGCATTCTGTCAGCTTTTCCCTTTTGCCTCGCTCTCCATTTGGTCTCTTCTTCCTCTCTCTCCTTTCTGTCTCTTCTTACTCTCGCTCTCCTTTCTCTTTCTCCCACTCTCTTTACCTCTCGCCCTCTTTCTCCTTTCTCTTTCTCCCTCTCTCTTTGCTTCTCTCTCTCCTGGCTCTCTCTCCTGCCTCTGTCTCTCCCTCTGTTTCTCTCTCCTCTCTCATGCTCCTCTTCTCCTTCTTGCTTTCTATCTCTATATCTTCTTTCTATCTCTTCCTCTCTCACACCACACTGATCTGCAAGCTGCCTGCCTGCTGCGTTCAGTGTCTGTCTGAAGAACACTCTCTGGTAGGGAGGGATGAGGGTTTGATGTGCCACCAATGCTCCTTATAGGACACATCACTGCACTCTGTAAGCCTCCATAGACTGGCTGTCATAACATACCCACTGGTTATGTTAAGGTCCACTGGTTTACAGTATGCTTATGTTCTCCTCTCTATCTGACATGTTTACTGCTCCCGCTTCGTCCTCCACATACAGCTCTGATAGTCACATGTAGTTTAAAATCCCTAAAGCAAACATCTCTTGGTGGCTCCTTTTTTCAATTTGCTCCCCCACAAAAAAACTATAAAACAATCTATTTTCGTCATCATTTTGCCTCTGGCCAGTCTGTAATTGTAAAACATAATTTGAACAAAATTTTGCTTGCCTGGTATAATTAAAAGTAGAATAAAACAGAGGAAGGGCTCAGGCCTTCAGTCAGAGGACATTTTGACCAGAAGGTAGAAAAGGTTAGAGGAAGCAAAAAATGCAGAGTGAGGATGATGGAGGGAGAGAAAAAGTGGACAGAAGAGAAATGTGTAGAGATAGGAAGACAAAGGTGATGAAAGAGGAAGATAATAAAGGAAAGAGAGGGAGTAGAGAGAGATGCGTGTTCAAAGAAAAAAGTATGCGTGTTCAAAGAAAAAAGTATTACATTTGTTTATCTTTGTTCTTTCAACAGCAAGATAAGACATGGCAGTATGTAGTTAAAACTAAACATATTGCAGTTATCAAATTTACACACTTTTGTTATCTTACTCCTTCAGTTCATTTCAACATTCTTACAATTTTCTTCTTCCTTCCATGTTTACTTGTGTTTGGGCTTTGGCTGGACCACTCAAGGACATTCACCAACTTGGCCTGAAGCTATTTCTATGTTTTCTTGGCTGTGTGCTTCAGCTTGTTGTCATGCTGAAAGATGAATCATCACCACAGTCTGGGGTCCTGTGCCCTCTGGATTAGGTTGACTTCAAGGACCTCTCTGTACTCTGCTCCTTTTATCCTTCCTTCCCTCAAAAGTTTGGCTGGACAGACAGCTCTAGGTAGGGTCTTAGCGGTTCCAAACATCTTCCATTCTCAATAATGAGGACCACTGTGCTTCACAGGGGTCTACAGCGAGTTCCTTGGACTTATTGGCTCGGTTGGTTTCTGACATGCACTGTGAAGCGAAGGACCATATGTAGACAGGTGTGTGCTTTTCGAAATCATGTCAAATCAGTTGGCTCTGCCACAGGTTGACTTCAATAAAGTTCTAGAGACATGCGTGATCAAAGGACACAGGATGTATCTGAGCTCAATTTGGAGTGCCATGGTAACCGGTCTAAATACATTTAGTTAAAGAAGCTGACAGTTTTGGAGGTTGATCGATGTACTGAGAATAGTCTCATTAGTCAGGGAGACAGATGGCCAGTTGTTGAGGGCCCCAGCTCGACTGTTCGGTTGGGGGGATGTTTTAATCGTGATCCACCTGTACTGCCCACCTGCCCTCTGCCTACACCACGACTGTTGTTGGAACATTGGGTGATCGGGGTGGGAGGGGGCAGCCGTGGATGGAGGAGGTAAGGATGGAGAAGATGTGGGTGGAAGAAGTTTGGATGGAGGTGTGGATGAAGGAGATGAGGTTGGAGGTTTTGAGGAAGGAGGTGAGGATGGAGGAGGTGTTGATGGAGGTGAGGATGGAAGAGGTGTTGATGGAGGTGAGGATGGAGGAGGTGTGTATGGGGGTGTTACGCATGCAGGTACCCTGTATGCGCGTTTGTGTTTTTCCCCTCCTGCTGTTTCCCCAGGTGTCCCTTATGTTCCTGATTGTGCTCGTTGGTGTTTCCCACCTGGCAGTCATGAGTGCAGCGCCTGACTGCTGAGGTGGACCAATCAGACAACCCTCCTAATTCCTTTTTCCATTACCCAATCACATCACACATCCCTTCTTTAAAAACCCAGTCAGTTGGTTCTCCCAGAGAGACTCTTTTGATTTACCCCACATGGACATAGACATTCTTGAGATACATACCTTTTTTGATAGACAGACACTTTGTTCATACATACATCACTTAGTGACAGGGGGAGGTGTTGATGGAGGTGAGGATGGAGGAGGTGTGGAGGGGGTGAGGATGGAGGACCTGTGGACGGAGGAGGTGAAAATGGTGTAGGTGAAGATAGTGGGGGTGTGGATGGAGTACGTGAGAATGAAGGAGGTGGGATGAAGGAGGTGAGGCTGGGGCAGGTGTGAATGGTAGATGTGGATGATGGATGTGTAAAGCTGAATGAGGATTGACAGGGAGCTTTTTAGTACAGCGGTAGGAGTCACATGCACTGGTGTGCCTTGGTGATGACCATTGTCCTCCAAACTGAGATTTCATGACTAATCCTCACCACCTAGATATGTACTCATGGTTAGTGAGAAGGTTTATTGACTTCATTCTAGCACTTTGGATTTGTAATTATGCATTCTCATGCTGTTTACTCTAATTATGCATTCTCATGCTGTTTACTGTAATTGGTTCATTCAATTTCACGAAGGGTGCCAATCCTTATTGAGTTGACTATATATACAATATATATAAATATATTTGAAAAAATAAATGGTCTGGATTGTAGTCCGTCCTCTCCTGATTCAAAACATGCAATCATCATAGTCACGTAATGCCTGCCTGAATAGGTATTGAAGAGAGCAAACAAATACACACAGAATGTCCATTATGAAATCAACTTCATTTCACTGCTGGGTAGACACTCTCTATTATCAAAGACAGCTTCACTCGCAATGAACAGCAACGAATCCCACGTTACAACCTCTACAGTTACGTGTTGTGCCAAATGTGTAGCGTTTGATATTCAAACACCATTCAAACCACTGCCACCTTATCCCTGTTTGAAGTCGGCTTATCTCTCCATCTGGAAGAAAGTCATACAGTTAGGTCCAGAAATATTTGGACACTGACACAATTTTAATAATTTTGGCTCTGTACGCCACCACAATGGATTTGAAATGAAACTGAAATGCAATTGAAGTGGAGACTTTCAGCTTTAATTCAAGGGGTTGAACAAAAATATCGTATGAAACATTTCAGAATTGCAAACATTTTCATACACAGTCCCCTTTTTTCAGGGGCTCAAATGTTATTGGACAAATTAACACAATCATAAATAAAATGTTAATTTTTAATACTTTGACGAGAATCCTTTGCAGTCAATGACTGCTTGAAGTCTGGAACGCATGGACATCACCAAACACTGGGTTTCCTCTTTTGTGATGCTTTGACTGGCCTTTCCTGCAGCCGTCTTCAGTTGATGTTTGTTTGTGGGTCTTTATGCCTTAAGTTTTGTCTTCAGCTAGTGAAATGCATGATCGATCGGGTTGAGATCAAGTGATTGACTCGGCCATTGCAGAATATTACACTTCTTGGCCTTAAAAAACTCCTGGGTTGCTTTCGCAGTATGGCGCTTCACTTTACAGATGGACAAGGTCATTGTCCATCTGTAAAGTGAAGCGCCGTCCAATCAACTTTGCTGAATTTGGCTGAATCTGAGCAGACAATAAATCCCTATACATTTCAGAATTCATTCGGCTGCTTCTGTCTTCTCTCACATCATCAATAAACACATGACCCAGTGCCATTGGAAGCCATGCATGCCCATGCCATCACACTGCCTCCACCATGTTTTACAGATGATGTGGTATTCTTCGGATCATGAGCCGTTCCAAGCCTTTTCCATACTTTTTTCTTCCCATCATTCTGGTACACGTTGATCTTAGTTTCATCTGTCCAAAGAATGCTGTTCCAGAACTGGGCTGGCTTTTTTAATGTTTTTTGGCAAAGTCTAATTTGGCCTTTCTATTCTTGAGGCTTATGAATGGTTTGCACCTTGTGGTGAACCCTCTGTATTTGCTCTTGTGAAGTCTTCTCTTTATGGTAGACTTGGATAATGATACCTCCTGGAAAGTGTTCTTCACTTAGCTGGATGTTATGAAGGTTTTTTTTTTACCATGGAAAGGATCCTACGATCATCCACCACTGTTGTCTTCCGTGGACGTCCAGGCCTTTATGTGTTGCAGAGCTCACCAGTGCGTTCTTTTTTTCTCAGAATGTACCAAACTGTTGATTTGGCCACTCCTAATGTCCCTGTTATCTCTCTGATGGATATTTTTTTTTTGCAGCCTAAGGATGGCCTGTTTCACTTGCAATGAGAACTCCTTTAACCGCAATGTTGTGGGTTCACAGCAACAGCTTCCAAATGCGAATGCCACACCTGGAATCAACTCCAGACCTTTTACCTGCTTAATTGATGACGTAATAAAGGAATAGCCCACACCTGTCCATGACACAGCTTTTGAGTCAATTGTCCAATTTCTTTTGGTCCTTTGAAGAAGAGGGGGCTACATATTAAAGAGCTGTAATTCCTAAACCCTTCCTCCAATTTGGCTGTGAATACCCTCAAATTAAAGCTGAGAGACTGCACTTTAAGCCCATATTCATTATTTAACTGTAACATGAATATATTTTGGTTAACAGCCAAAATAACAAAGCTTGTGTCAGTGTCCAATTATTTCCAGACCTAATTGTAACTGGTAGATAATACCAAGGAGACTTACGTAATTTCAAGGAGTAACAATTCATTTAAAAGATACATTTATTAATTAGGTGAAGAGAGTATAAAAGTGCATTACAAGTTTTAATGATGGCAGTACTCCAGAGAATTAAGGTTGCAAGAGCAGGGAGGCATGAAGAAAAGCCGAGGAAAAAGCAAGAGAGCATTTCTAAATCTGCCTTTTTTTGTGTGAATTAGTGCAGGTACAAAAATAAGTGAATTTAAATCAAGTAGGTAAGTTGAAACAGATGGATCAGAGGATCAATCAGAGGATGGTTCTTTATCAAAAGAGTTTGGATGGGCCTCTGATAAATAGAGACAGGATACCTGTTCAGTGTGCTGTTTCCCATACAGGTGTCCCACATTTGAAAAGCTTCCTTTGATGTTGTAGAAGATGACAGGGTTTTCACTAATCTGTTGGTGGATTTTCCACACTCTTATGGCATTATTTTCAACTCACTTTTTACCAAGCACAATTTACATCATGTTGTCATGGAGAAAACACTGCCATTCAATAACCAAATGCAAACCATTGCAAGAAGGATTCAAGACAATGGCATTTTTCAAAGTACAGAATCAGAAAATACAGTCTGAGAGGTAGGCCAAAATCCCAGATGAGATACAATATTTTGAGACTGAGGCAGAATAAACATTTACGTTGAAGAGTACAACCCTATAACTATCTAAAAACAATTGCTTTTACAGTCTTGTCTTCTTTGGCAACATGTCAAGTGTTGGTGAATTACAGTGCAAAACCCCGCACAAAAATGAACAATTATGCTATGTGTGTATTTTGACTTCAGCATACACTCTAGACACAATTTACTGTCTGTAATATTATGCAAAGTGCAAAATTCATAGGGAGAATTCTACAACACATTATGGTTATTGATTCATTAATACGTTTTTATAATAGTGTTTTCAGTTCCTCTCACCAGTGTGCAATGGGCATTCAGCAGTGTCATTTTATTTGATGTGTTTGTGTGATAGTTTGAGATAATGTGGTTTTGATTATAATGTTTAATTTTGTGTAAAAAGTCTGGGGTTTTGTTAATATTGTGTGAGTTTTGAGAAGTGTGTTTATAGTTATGAGGAAATGTAGCTCACATTCAGGAGATGTGTGTTAACAGTTGCGAAAAA
>JACXGI010006986.1:0-39341 GCA_016801175.1 Esox masquinongy
GGCCTTTGCAGGTGTTTTGAGTTAATTAGCTGATTAGAGTGTGGCACCAGGTGTCTTCAATATTGAACCTTTTCACAATATTCTAATTTTCTGAGATACTGAATTTGGGGTTTTCATTAGTTGTCAGTTATAATCATCAAAATTAAAAGGAATAAACACTTGAAATATATCAGTCGGTGTGGAATGAATGTATACATTATACAAGTTTCACTTTTTGAATGGAATTACTGAAATAAATCAACTTTTTGATGATATTCTAATTATATGACCAGCACCTGTATTTGGCAGTCGGTTTGAATCATGAGCTACCTTTTGGGCTTAACGTTTGATCTTAACAATGCTATTTTATTGAAATTATTGTTGATTTTTAAAAAGAGACCTGGGAGTCAAATTAGCATGCTCTTTAACGTGAACAGAGACAAATGAGCCAACTCACTGACAATATTCAAAATACTTTAAACTAATTGGAACTTTTAATCACATGCATACTGCATTCAGAATGACTGCCAGGGTAGAGAACATTGATTTATGAGCTTTCTTAAGTCATCTAAACTGGAACCACCATCTCAGTAACAGGTGCAATAAGTCCAACTACTAACAAATTGGATTCCTTTAGAATAATTGTATTTGTATTTGTGAAGCATAAGATTAATCAACCTTTTCATGTTCCGAATAATCTTGTCCAACAGCTGGCTCCCGAATGTCAACAATTAACCCTGGTGACAAGGCTAATTTTCTTGCAAAATTGCAAATATTATATCAAATAGTTTGAAAAAAAACACCTCAGTTTTGATTGTTTTACTATGCACTGAGTACAAAGGACACAATCACACTCAACGATGGTTTGTATTATGGTTTAGAAAGTGTAGTGAAGTTAATTCCACTCCTGAATTACCACTAGAGCTATTGCTGTGTGTCATACAATACACTGCTGGATCGTCCATACTCTCTATTATTCTACTTTTGCTTAATAAAGTCTCAGAAAATACACTTTTAAAAGACAGTAATCACAGGAAAGATAACTCTCTCCCTACTGTATTTGTAAAATAATTTCTAGGGAATACTAGGCTAGGTACATTTTAAAAATATTGACACCAGTCAACCAGAGTTGAGACAGTGCCGGTGTTGCTGAAAACTGATCTCATTGTGTCTTCAAAGCTCGGAGATTGACTTCCAAAAGTCTTGTTTAGAAGAATATATAGATATTTTTATTTTTTTATTTGTGTGAGATTGCAAAATGTGTTAAGTAAAGTGTAATGAAGTCTTTGATTGTAATAGGTGAAATAAGTCAGTGACTCTCACGTGTTCAGCACCCCTCCCTCCACACACACACACACACACACACACACAAATTGTGATTGTTATTCCACAACTACATATCAGCTTTATATTTCAGTATGTTTTGAAACATTACTTTAAATCAAATAGCAAAAGTAATTGCTCAGAATACATCATAACATTATTTAATCAGTTTACTAATGTGAATGCTTCCAGTCTCAGTGAGCAGAGTAGGAACGGTGAAGTGGTGAAACACTAGATTTTCCAAATAAGAGAGGCACCAGCAAGTCTGTTTCTCTAATCAGAAAGCCATTCTGTGGCTCTACCATGCGGCTGAACCTGCTATTAGTGAAATGTGATTAGGGACTACGGATCAATTGGGTCCACAGTCCCCAGCAATATGACATGATACAACGAGGCGTGGGTGTTCATTAACCTTTCCAGCCCAACAGAGAGAACCAGTGCTATTGCTCTACAGTGCTCTACAGTATCACACACCTGTGTATTACTCAGATTCTAGCTGCCGGTCATGTAGGTCCATCACTCTTAGAATGTAGCTCAACATCCTTCTAGCAGCATTGTTAATAATGAAAGAATCCACTGAACAGAGCAAAGGGAATTTTCAAAGTCAGACTTCACTGGGTGCATTTCTTGCCTCGCCGTTTGCATTCTTATATCATAATGAGTACTGTGTCTCATTGATTTTTTCCCCCTAAATTCTCACGGATCATATTTCAAAGAAACTAGGTTCGATCATTGTTATTCAGAGGGAATGGTAAGAATTGGTAGCAGGTGGTTTAAGTTATCACTCTCTTATTATCATTATATATTTCCCCAGATAACTTGATGATATGCATGTTGTTGAAGGTGGTTCATTTCTGTTACTATCCATGGTACTAACCATGGTGCTGGAATAGTGCTTTCTGTACCACAATACTGTGAAAGGCTCAATGCAGTAGATGTTGGGAACTTAACACTTTTATTCCAAATAGATTATACAAGACATCTGGCTGTTGTTTAGATGTTTGTAATATTTTTTGTTCAATATTGACTGGGAGATTGTCACCAAGTTACAATAAGTGTTGAAATACAATACTTGTTAGAGTGCTTGTCTGTATTGGGATAACATTTTTGTATCCTATGAGAGATAACAGTTACAAAATTAACTGAAATGTAATGCCACAAATTGTCACTAATCTGTAAATATATAAAATATAAATAAAATATAAATAATGATGGCACCCAATTTTTCAAGTTGAAGAAAAAATGATTGGATGGCTTTCAGCCAACTCAGATTTTATTGAAGTCTGTAGTTTGTTGTTGATATCCCACTGGTGGTGAATTAACAGGGATAGACTACTGCATTCCAGTGCCATCATAACGGAGAGTATGCAACACAGCAGGAGGATATTATACATCTAAAGAAAACCACTCCGCCAACTTGAAGGCAGCACTTTCTGTTACCGTTTGAATTGAGCTGAGCTGTCCTCTCTCTTTCCTTTGCTGTCCATACCACAGATGTGAATGTCTTTGGATATGGTTTTCTGCTATCATTCAGCCGTAACGATATTACAGTAGAGACTTGACTGCACACATAACTTGGAGCTTACAATGTTGGGTGCTATATAGCTAGTGGAAAACATG
Source organism: Esox masquinongy (assembly GCA_016801175.1). Classification (NCBI taxonomy): domain Eukaryota; kingdom Metazoa; phylum Chordata; class Actinopteri; order Esociformes; family Esocidae; genus Esox; species Esox masquinongy. Next base: position 2,923 of record JACXGI010006986.1, read on the forward strand.
AAATTATGAACCCAATAATTAATTTTCTATTCACATTACAATGCTTTGCTTAATTTCTAAACCGCAAGGCAGCGCTTTTAACTTTTTTGAAATTGAACCCTTTTTTTTTTCATTTGGTGTTGACAGAACTTGCTTTCTGATCTCCTGTACAGCAACAGAATAATGGACATGTCAGGTCCTAACTAAAGGCCATTAAACAGCAGGCCATTTCCCTCCCTGCCAGCCGCTGACTCAGCTAATTGTTGCTGACATTTTGCCTGTGTTGTTGAAATCATAACAATTTTGATCTATTGATTTCTTATGTCTCTCACAAAAGGAGGAACATGGGCTTAGAAATGTCACCCTCTTGGTGATCTGCCGAGCATCTCAGTGGAAGTGCTTCCAGGAACCTGGTAATAGTCCTATAGACAATTTGCACTGCCTGTGCTCAGCAGGTTCCACAGTGCTGGGAACAGGTCTGATCTTCTCCAATTGGTTCACACTCAAGATCAGGGTCCAAAGACCGAGCTCACAATTTTGGCAAGCGCAGAGGAAAAAGAAGCAAAGCAGCCAAGACTCAGTTCCAAAGATACATTATTCATACCTTGTGCACATAGAGCTAATACACCGGAGCTTAGAGAGGTGCTCTGAAGTGGTACCCAGATACTATGTAACTCACTTCTGCAGAAGGCAAGACATGCCACTGTGGTAAGATGTAAGGTCAATATAGACTGTTTTCAACTGTTCAAAAATCTTCTCAGCATGGATTCATTCAGAATGTTTTTTTCTGTGTGATATTAGGACTTAGTTTCTTTAAATAATATAAATTAATAAAACACATCAGATGTCCAGAAGCAGTGAATTTGGGGGGGGGATACAAATGAAATATACAGTTTGATTAGTTGACTAATGTGGTCTGACAAAGAAACTATATGAATAGATCTAACTGAATAGATCTAATTAAAGACAAATGTATTATCAGTTATGGTAATTCATAACGCTTCCTAGTAGCACTTATGGCACTGCACTTAATGGTTCGTGGACAATGATGGAGACAACGTCAAACACTATGTTTGAAGAACAGAGAAGGACACTAACAAAGGCACATGGCATACTTAATCATAAGGTGTCATCTTTCAAATTGCAGTTACTCTAATATTGGTTGCATCTCTGCCAGACAGCTGGTGACGATAATATAACAATGTTATTAATTGTCATATAGAGCCCCCTCAATACGTAATTGCTGTCCCACTCACACATTATGAGTGTGAGTGGGACTGTACTTTTAATGGATGTACCTAACATAATTGCTTTTTCATTGTGGTGCCAGCATCATTGAGTTCTTTCAAGGTGATTCATGGGAGACAGTCATGGGTTTTTGGAAGTTCGTGATACTTAGACAAAACACATTTATTTCTATACATTGTCCAATAGCGATCAGATATTACATGTTGCTACTAGCACTGGACTTTCACTAGGTGACAAACAGGTTCACTAAGGAAGAATCACATGCAATAGCAAATTGTTGACCCTTGCATAAATGCGTTCTCTGAGTTCACTATTTTGCTAATTTACTTTCTATTCACACCCTGTGGCAAGGTTACCATTTTAGATACACCAGCATTTTAGGGACCGAGCTGTTCATTAGTATGGTGAATCAGAATTTAGAGGCAGGTGACTGTCCGTCAGATGGAATAGGGCAAAGAAAACAGCATCACTGAAAAGGTGGCATTTAAGGGTCAGATTATCTGTATATTTCATGTTGTTGGAAATTGTAGGTAGATATATTTGTAGGGGGTCATTTCTAAATGTATAATGCAAACAAATTTGCACACGGCTCCTTTAAACTATATTATATATATTTGAAAACAACTATTAAACATCATGCAGCTTTACGGCGAAACTCAAACGCAATGAAAGTAGATTGATGGGTCTGACGACAATTTCAAAGCCTGCCCCCTCTTTTAGATTGCATTTCCACATGTATTTTATGGCATATGGTTCGCTGACAGTGTCTGACACTCTGTAAAATGCATGCAAACAGGGAGCACCTTAACCAGAATGTTATCTACTTTGAGCTCTCAACAAAATGGAATCCAAACCAAATGGCTGAGGAATGAGATCTGCCACTCAATGAGGACATCTATCTATTATGCAGCAAAGTATTCTTAAAACATCACACTGCCACCACCACGCTTGACCTTTGGGACACGTTGTCTAAACATCAACTCAAGTTTGTCATAATGTACCTGGAAGCAACTGGCGAGACATGTCAATATTCCTGGAAGAATGTTCAATGGATAGATTTGGTCAGAAGTGTAGCATTTTGGACATGGGTCCTGTTATTTCTCGCAATGCACTCCACAGTATAGACCCCATATTAAAGGTCAAGCATTGTGGTGTTAGGGTGATGTTTTAGTGACGCTTTGCTGCATAAGAACCTGGGTGACTTGCCATCATTGAAGGAATCATCAATTCTACTTTGTATCAGAGATGAATGTCAGGCGATGCAATCGTGAGTTGAATCTCAAGTACACCTGGGTAATGCAACAAGACAATAATAAAAAACACAAGCAATTCTACAACAAAATCCCTGAAAATAAATACATTTAATTTACATTTAATACAACCAATTTAATATGTTAAATCAGGACCTGAAATGAGTACTTCCTCCTAAAAATCCTAAAGCAGTTCTTCATGGAAGAGTGCTCTAAAATTATTTGGTTTTGGTTTGGGTTTTTTTTATACTGTGCACAACCAGTTGAGTGTAAGGGGGAAATCACATTTTTATAGCAGTACTGTGGGTGTTACATACATTTGTAATATATATATAAATGAAATAATTATACACATCTTGCATTATGTGCTTACACAGGTTATCTTTATTTAATATTAGGTATTTGGTTGAAGATCTCAGAGAAAATAAGGGGACAAGTGATTTTCAGAGAACCTTATATTATCAACAGATTCCTAAGTCATTAGGTGAGCAAAATAATATATGTATTACACACTGTTCGATACATACTGATCAAGTCTTGTATTGATCATGCATTAACAGAGGATTAAGGATGCATTGTTGAACAAAATCCAACAAGTACCTGGTCGAAGGCAGTCTGGTTGAAAGCTTTAAAATGGATGCGTATTTTGTGTCTAGATGTTATTAGTATACTAGGTGAGTGGCCCATAGTGATTCTGCAGATTCCATCTTTAAAGCCACTCTGTTATCTATACTGAAACGAGTTGACGCAGTCCAGTGAACTAAATAATAACCGGTGATTTGCTACAGGCCCTGGTCATTACATTTACCACAATTATGAGGTGAGGGGATGGTCTTCTTAATTGCTGGGACACAGTTATTGTGTCCCTTCTATAATAGGAATAAGATACATTTTTGTTAATCTAGAACAATCACATTGCTCTTAATTGAAACATTCAAAAGCACGCTATGCTGTTTTCAGCAAAGTACGTATAAGTAGCTCATTACAAATATTTGACTGCAAGTTGTTTTAACAGGAGAGCAAAGGCCAAACTTCACCACCAATACCGACATTTTTATTTCGTTCTTGCTAAACAAACAGAACAGATGTTTTACTTTTCACAGTCATACACACCATTTATATATTCTCAAATGTATCACTTGAGCACTAAAACATATCCATAATTCATGTTTAAGGGTGAAATTTTAGAGCACTTTTAGATTCAGCTGTTTTCATTATTTATGTGTGAATCCTACTCAGCCCTCTCTTCACATTCAGAACTCATTTACTCTCTACCATGCAGACATAGCACCTTTATCCTCTTGAAATCTAGTCTCAATTAATGTTTTGATCAAGATTTGGAATAGGATTTTAAATGGAAAGGCATGTGGCACCGATGGTGGAGAAACAGTGGACTGAAACTGTCTGGGTGTTCTTGCACAATCGTTTTTCTTTTTCAACTAATTTGATTGCAGAGAAATAATGATGGCAGATGTTTTGTTGCTGTGTTTGGGGTCATTCTTCGTGTCACAGCTCCCAAGCAGAAAGAGAGAAGACACAATGCACAGCATTGTACAGTAGGTTCATTTCAATTTGAGAAGATAGGTCACCAGAGACCATCTAATCAGTTATGCAGCATTAGGATGGATACATAAATATTTAATTAGAACAAGTTGATTGTGGCGACTAATGATGGTGCTGTTCAATTTTCTGCCTAGTTTGTCTTGTCACTGAGGACCAATTCCATATTCATATAATTTTAACAGCCTGGGTGAGGAGTGTGTTGCCCAGGCATTCAGTGTGTATTAGAGGAGACAGTACTGTAGGCACTTTGTTGTAGAAAGAAACCAGGAGAGGAGAAGTGAAAAAGAAACATCAATCCTTGATCATTTTTTCCTGCGCCAATGTCAAGTTGAGAAGGGGAATGAGAATAGACAGGACATGGTTTGCCAGGACTGCTAAAACTGCAAAAGTAGGATATAACCTTTTTTTGTCATTTGTCATACTTTTAACGTTGGAGACAGGACTGTATTTTATTGCCATTTGTTATCGGTAGGATTCCCTGGAACACATTATTAAAGGTCTTAGCTTGAAGGTGTTGTTTGTCAAGTTTTTAGAGTATATACTTTGAGTATGGCAAAAATTAAATGTAGACTATTTAGAATAAAATAAAAGATACAGAATGTTTCTCTAGTTACTGGGGAAGAAAACAGGCAGCCAGATTCCATTCCTCATTCCCCTACGAGCCTCCTCCTATGCAACCCAGAAATACTAAACGCAACGAGAATGTGCACAGTAAAACTCCAACCTGATCACCAGTCAGGTATTGCTCTTTTGTATTTGTATAATCAGGTCCACAGGGTCCTGTTGCAGATGTTTTGAAGGGCGTAATGTCCTTCGGTGTATCATTGCACTGGATTATCTCTCATACTAATGCTGATACAGTCATCTCAAGAGACCTCTTTGTTGTGCTTGGAGCCTCTTCCTTTGCTAGTGCATGACACAAATACACAAATATACTGCATATTCAAATAGAGTATTGCCATATTGCAAAATATTACCACTCATGTGCAGACTAAAATACAGTACATACTGCAGCATAATACTCGTATTATCTGATATAAGTGCTCAAAGCAGAGAGAGTCAGTGTCTGAAAGTCAATAATAATATGAATCATATAATAAACTTAGATGTATTGCTCTCTCTGTCTTTCTATTTCTGTCTGTATCTCTCCCTTCCTTGATTCTTCTCTCTATTTCCCTCTTATTTGAACTTGAGCTGCATATTATGTATTTGTTTATTTGCCCTCAATTTTACTGTCCGCAAGGAATGTAGTATACAACATTGTAAATGTAAAGATCTGAGTATGAAACAAAACGTTTGTGTTTACTGTTTGTCCTTCCAACGTGACAATTCAAAATAATAAATATGGTTTATTATGTAATGATATAAACTACTAAAATGTAATGAAAACTATTGATTCTTGTAGATTGCTTGCAGAGCTTTATTATACCCTACTGATATTGTCCTAAATCCTAGCGCTAAGAGAATATTAGAGGTAATCATTAATAAGAAATAACAAGATGAAAGTTGAAGTTTCTATTCCTGAAGAAGTAGCTGCAGGGCTACTTGATCCATGTGATTGGCTTGGCGTGGATGCCTATGAGGGCTTCAGACAATCTTCCTCCTTCCTGAATCCGTGAGGAGCGATTGAGATGAGACGGGTCACAACTGAATATGAGGACACTGGGGTAAGGGATACGAACGGGATAAAAAGTTTGGTAAAATTAGCATTGTGCTGATAATGTGACACTTTCCCACATGGATTTCCCTAGAACTTAAGCACTGTTCAATTTGTATTAGAACAAATAAGCCTCCCATAGTAAACAAGGCTTTTCATTTTATTTTCACAAAATTCTACTTTGATTCAAAAACTCACTCAGCAGGTAAAAACTAAAAAGTCAGTTGGGCCTCTCAGTTAACCTTAATCTTTTCTGGTGAACCTGTCTTCGTCACACGTTCACACTCAACACTGATTAATACTGGGATACTTCAGCAAAATGACAAGTTCTTGTAAGTAGGTACATATGAGAGTGACAGAACTAAACTCCAAAGGCAGAACATTACTTTTAGGATCAATGTCCATCATGAATAATAATTGCAATAAATACATAAACAGAGATTAGCTTTGATAAGCTATTCAGGAATATTTAAAATATCTACATGATCAGTGAGCGTGCATGACTGCACGCGTGAGCGTGCTAGACTGCATGAAAGAAGCGGTTTCAGGCGTTTGAAAACGTCAAATTGTTAGACTACCCCCCATCAAAATTCACATACATTGTTCTCCCTTTTATTTTTGGGACTGCATGACTCCTGTGCATGCAGCATTATTCGGCATGGTAACTATCTTAAACACTTTTGCTGCATAGGATATACATTGAGATTTTCTTGAGTTAGGTGACTAGGCCTCTTCTGGCTGTGCCAGGTGAACATTTTAAGAGTACTAGTTGTGGTAATTAATAAATGCATGTGGGCTGTGTCCAGAGTCTATAAAACATAATCCAGGTCAGAAGCATGACCAGACCGACAAGGACAGGGTCAATCTTGGGGGGGGGGTGGGGGGGGGGGTGGCAGAGTGGCAACTGGAATCTTCCGGTATCGTCTTGATATGCAACACAACCAGAAGGACTTTGGACGGGGACAGCTATGAGTCTTTTGAGCCGGGTACTCATGCTAAACATGTTAAAAGAGGAATCCACATCCACTCTGCTGGTTTTCTAACAGACATTGTCGGGGCTAATTCCAAACGCAAACATTTTAACATTTGTAGCACCAATCCCATTAAGTCCTGTAACCAATAGCATTTTTCCACAAAATGTTTTAAAATCATCGTTAAGGCCTGATTTAAGTAAAACTACGCCTGTTTGACATAATTGTTAAAAATACTTAATTGCTTATTATTGCCTTATACTATTGGTGTAAAATACCTGCACCTCCTAGGGTAAAACAAATGTTTAGAGACAGAGAGCTTGAGTGCAGAAGGAGCAGTACCACAGACAGCTCAGAGTCAGTGGTACTTCTGTGGGGTCTGAGGGTCTACTCTGGCACTTTGTGTGCTCTGATTAAAGAATGATTTATGGGTCTGCTGCAGCGCCTTTTCAGCAATCCGTCTCCGCAATGAGATTTTTTTCTCCCTTCAAGGGGTTTGGTAAATCAAGCCTCCCTGGCAAGGATCCTGGCTGGACAATGTCAATGTATTACTGAGGGCAAGTTATTAAATGCTATAATCACCGAAGCACAGAGGGCTGCCTACCACACACAGACACATATTTATCTTGCCACTGTCAGTGTAATAACATCACCATGTGGAGACAGTTTGGTGATCACTTCCAAAGACTGACCGACTGGAATAGCCTCCCACCTCCCACCAGATCACACGCAGTATTGTGGGAACTAGTGGCTTCAAAAGAAGTGACAGAAAACGTCTGTAGTCTGTGTTTTGATGCACTTATTAGCAAATTACCAAGGTTCGGCCTGTATCGTACACTTATGTGATCTTAATAGTCATTCCATAACTGTTGACATGTAAGCGTGTTCTAAACCTCTTAATTGCAATTACTATATTGATAAAAACAGAGCTTTTAATTAATCTGTCTTCAAAGATTTTGCCTAGACCTAAAGCACAGAACGTGTACATGAAAGACACCATATTCCTTACTGTGCTCACTGAATTAATGTTGGATATCCAAAATAGAGAAATACAGAGGAGGTGGTGGAGGTACTGTATCTGAAAGATCACAAGCAACATTACAGAAGTGCTTTGAGAGGTATAACACATGCCCGTATACAGTATGAGAACATGGTAGCAGGAAGAGCTGGGCACAAAACACTACCGACAGGAGACATAGACATCTATAATCAATAAAAAATTGGCATTTATATTGGAGTGGTGTGCTACGCTGGAGCAGGCATAGAGTGGATTTGTTGGTCAACTGTGATGGTTGCATCTGGAAAATAGTAAGGGAAACCATTTGACCACAAATCATTGAAATTACCCGGATGGCTCTAGATCATGATTAAAGGAAGACTAAGAACTTTCGCACTCATGAGAGTTTTTAGTTGATGTTGAGACTTGACATTAGCAAATATTGTGTCCTATTCAATTAGCAAAACTAATTTCATAAAGACTTCTACTGCTTACATAGCATGTCATATTCCTTTTAACTCTACCCAAAAGATGTATTTATGATAGCTAGTATATTTGAAAAAAATAATAATACACTGTTCCTGAGCTGACAGCCTTGGAGCATTTTTCGCCTATTTGCTATGAGGAAGAGACATGAATAATAGAATAGTAAACCCTTATATCCACACAAAGCTTAGGAGCTGTAGAATGCAGTGGACGGACACTAGATGTTTTTGTTAGATTTTCTCATCTGGCACAACAAGGGCTCTGATACATCTTACATAAATCTTGCCTGGTATGTAATGCCTTGATTATCATGGTAGACTGTACACTCCTATGGACAGTGTTTAAAAGTTATAAACTGGGGGGAGAGGGGGGTGCAGTAGTTAATCCACCCAAGGGAAAATAAATGACAGAACAGAACGTTGTGCTGTTTCATTAATCACTGACAGCGTTGCCAGTGATCCTAGTTTGTGAATGAAATGTAATTTTAAAAAGCAAAAAGTGCAAATTACTTTTAGATAGAGATTCTACATTCTGATATTCCACTACTTGCACTTCATTTTGACAATGAAATGAAAAGGGTATGAAATTGTGGATTTACAAGGCTGTTGCTAAAACACTTAATATTCCTTTGTCACCCTGAGATGGGCTTCTCTGTGAAAGTGATAGGGTATACCAAGTATAATCCAATAAAAATTTAAGGTCACATTCTTTTTTGTATGAGATTTTTTGCATTCTTTGTTTTTTGTATGAGATTTAATGCATTTAAAAAAATCTGTTCTTCAGGATGGGCCTGAAGGCAACTTTAGCCATAGCCACAGATCAAGCCCAGCTCCAGGCATTACCAACAAGGTGACTCACAACAAAACACTACTGTACAATTGTGGTGGCTGCTCTGAAAAGGCACGATGGAAAGACACTGACCCGACCAAGTACTGGTGGATAAGGCAGTGTTGAAGTGCCCTGGCTTGTTGGCTTTGGAAGAGCATGGAGATACTGTTGAAGATGCATTTTCCTTGAGGATGAGGGGCATTGGCCACAGAGAACCAAAAACAACTGTCTCTTCATGGTTTCTGTATGTTGCTGTTGCGCTTTAGTTTATGTACAATGCAACCATCTATAACAAAGAAAGCTGTCTTCATTCTCTTATAGTGCTTGTTTGTCTTTTAGATTCATACCATTAAAAATGAACTACTGCATTATTTTAGTTTTATACAATTACCAAATTGCAAATTACAATTACAAATTATGAATACCCATTGAAGCTAGTCAGTTGTTTCAGATGAAATCATAATACACGTATTGAACATTAAGTATGCTCTACATCTAATACTTGTGATTCCATGATATGTAGACCAGCCTCTCAGTCCATGATCAGTATCCTGGACCGTAATGACTCAGCTGCATGCGTAAAAAACATCAGGCTGAGTTTGTTAACAACTTTGTGTAAAATATGTGTACACTCACTGTGCAAAACATAATTTATAAAATAGGTTTTAAAATCCAGAGGCCACCAAAGGTCTGTTTCATACATTAGGACGTAGACAACAAGGTGAGAGGAGTTTCTAACATTACCTTAATTAATCAATGAAGTCCAAGGGAGGAGTGAAAACCGGAAGACAGTTGAATCTCCATGGAATTCATTTGACATTGCATTAATTTCTTACCTTTTAGATGCCTGACTATGGTGGTGACAAGTTTTAGGGATGGTTATTTGTCGTTAGACACCCCCACGCAGAATAAGTAAGACAACCAATAGCTAAAGCATTACCAAAACAAAACAAGAATCATGATTTAACGTGATTGTTTTAGACATTGTTTGACAATAGGTAGCCAAGTGTGTCGGTCAGAATTGTAAAGTATAGGCACACTGGATTCTGGGGCTAGCTTCATTGCATTTAACCACATGGTAATTGCTTGTTTTTGTGGGGAGATTTCCCCTGACTCAACAACAGGATTTGAAAGCCTGACATTTGTATGCTTACAGTTCCTTTATGCAAGCTTCCTTTCAAGACACTGGACCACTCAATGGCCAGGCCCGATGATCCCAATCCCGCAGCAGTTGGTGCCAGACCTGGCGAGGCCTCGGGACAGTAAGACCTTGCAGCACAGTAGTTCCACAACAGGCTACTATGAAATGTTGTTTATCATTCTGCTGGCTGGCAACATTGAACAAATGTCACACAAAGCTGGCAGTAATCAAACTCTTACAGCCTTGTTATTATCACATTCGAACAGCTCCTTGTGTGACAACTGAGTTGTGGTGGCTACAAAGTGAGAAAACAGGTGTTGCAACAGTTATGCTGTCTAACTACATGGGGATGCAAGGACATACAGCCCCAGAAAAATTAACAGACCACTGCACCTTTTTCTTTCCTTTCCAAAAAAGTCGAAAAGGAAGGTTTTGAGTGAGGAACAGAAGGGTTAAAATTAAGAGACCATTGCAAATAGAACGCTTCTGTTCCTCACTCAAAACATTCCTTCTCAACTTTTTTGGAAAGGAAAGAAAAAGGTGCAGCGGTCTCTTAATTTTTTCCGGAGCTGTATCACAGAACACATGGTATTTGTGTTAAACTCACTGAAAAGCTACAGTGGATATAAAAATTATTCACAACCTTAAAGGAGACATTTGTAAGATTCCCACCATACAAATTCAGAAAAAGGCTTATTATAATATAAAGGGTTGGGAAATACATTATTTGAAATTACTTTTGTCTGTGTTCTCATGCTCACAGTGTTTTCCTGATGATTTTTTTCTTGTTAATTATCATCTGGTATTTTTACTTTGCCAGTTTCAAAGTTATTGTAAGTGATGGATGAATAATCGTGCCGGTATGGACCTGAAAAGTGAACTGGTTACCTCTAAGTAGTTATCTACCCATTTATCTTTGTCCGGCACCACTTGCCTGGGACAAAAAGCTTTTATTTGCTCTGTCATAGTTATATCACAGGACGGATAGGTTATACAAATTCAGAACCACACATTTTTTAATGTCAGGTAAAATGCCAAGATAATTATCTACAACCCTGTTTCCAAAAATGTTGGGTAAAATGCAAATATAAACAGAATGCAAAGATATGCACACAATTTAATCCCTATATTTAATTGAAAATATTTCAATATATCAGTACTAACTCACACACTGTAGCAGTGCTGTAAACAAAATATGACCACTTGAAACACGTTAATTCCAAAGAAGAAAAACAATATTATTTGTATGTGAGAAAATGCATTCTCTATTTTCCATGTATAACAATAAATAAATGAGTAGTCATGTAACTCGTATTGCCACTCAAATAGAAGATGGTCAATGAACAAAGCCTACATGTTGTAGAAGTTATAGCCACCTCTCGTTGGCAATCCCCGTTATAGATTACAGGGAAACCAAAATATTCCCAGACGGCAGACCTGAATGATATTGGGGCGTTTTCTAGTTCTGGCTCGCCAATGCCTGCCATGTTGCTTATTTGCATTTAGCTACAGGTTAATTCCTAATTGCTGCTACGACCGTCTCAGCTCTGTTCTTGCTGGAGTGAAATAACTAACGCGCGAGGCAAAACAAAAAAAAAATTAAGACAACTTTATTACTATGTAGATATTTTTCCCAGGTTAATTTATACGCCATTGGTCTATGCAATAGTTTTTTTTTTACTATTTATGAAATATATATATATTCATTTCCTAGCTATAAAACATGTTTAATGTATTTGTTGGTTCACAGTGCGTACCGAACCGGCCACTGTGGACCCTGTACCAAACGGTTCAATATGAATACACCCCTGTTTCACCCCTGTGTTGCATCTCCTTTTCTTTTAACAACACTCTGGAAGCGTATGAGAACTGAAGAGACAAATTGCAGTTGTTTTGAAAGTGAAATGTTTTCCCATTCTTGCTTGATATTGGATTTTAGCAGCTCAAACTTTCAGGGTCTCCTTTGACGTATTTTTCATTTCATAATTCGCCAAATGTTTTCAATAGGTAACTGATCGCCTCGGTCCACCTTAAGGGGATAGTCCGTCTAAAAATCATATTTATATAGTCATCTATGGTATGATGAGCAACATGCAAAAACTGTCTCATTTCTATTAATTCAATCATGTATGTATGAACTGAGCTTATCCGCTAAACCCCTTGAATGTAACCCTACCGTCTGGTCCATTGTTTTTGGTGCACAGACATTGACTCGGAGGATATAGCTCAAACCTAAACTTTTCTATTCACTTGATGTCAACAAAGCTAATCAGACAACGGTAGACACCGAATGTATATGATTTCATTTATTTATCCACTTAAGTAGCTTTTACAAGAGTCAGTACAGTATACCTGTATATCTAACTAAATCGTATGTCAATGGTAGAATCAGAATCAGAATGAAGTGTTACAAGTCTGGCTAAAACTTGGCTTTTCCATTTCAGTCTTATGTAGAAACCTCGCAGATATTATTAAACTTTAGATGATTTATAGATAGTCAGCATTCATATACATACAGATTCTCTATCTGTCAAAATAGCTAGCTAGTTAGTAACATTGTTTGTCTTCAAGGTACTGTGTCAGGTCACTTGTAAACCTGGCCACTGTTTCAAGTTTGCTACTGTAGCTATATACAGTAGCTAGCTATGGTATTGTAGCTACACGTTGTTTATAATGTAAGTTATGTAGGTAGTTACAGGTTTACGGTAGCTTTGAGAATATTTATTGCAGTAGTGATTTCACACTTAAAACAGCCGGACAGCATTGATTATCCTAAAAATACTCTACACAATAACATTTATCATGGGATTGTCACTAGTGAACTGTTAGATTAGATTCAACTTTATTGTCATTGAACAGTACAAGTACAGTACGAAATGCAGTTAGCATCTAACCAGAAGTGCAAATAGAGGACAGAAAATGTACAAGTATTAAGTATATGTATGTTACAAGTGGAATGTGCAGATGTGCAATGAAGGCAAATGCAGTGCAAATGGCAATACTAAATGTGCAGTTAAGGCAAATAGAGGAGGGCAGAAAGTTTGCAAGTATTAGGTATAGTGTATGTTACAAGTGGGATAATGGTTGTTCGGGTACAAATGGGAATTTCTAAATGGCATTCTAGATGTGCAAACGAGGCAAATAAAGGAGTAATGTCGTAAGGTAGCTTGAGCAATGGGGATGGAGAGATAGCAGCACTAAGGTCCCCGAGGTAGACGTTTGTGTAACAACTGTAAAAAAATAATAAAAATACAAATGCAAGCACAATGGCGATTCTAAATGTGTAAAGAGGCAAACTGAATTTACATGGTGCATGTGCCGCTGAAATGCAGGGATGGAAGCGGTGAGGTTCCCGAGGGAGACAACTGCAACAACTGAAAAACTTCCATTATCAGGCCTTGCAAGGAAGTGTCAGAGTGTCAACTATTAATGGCATCTTTACTTAGTTGAGGCCTTAGTTATTCTAAAAAAAAAATCTGGATGTTTGTGAATTAAACTATCGAAGTGTCGTGTTTTTAGAATAGATAAAAAGTTAGAAAGTTAGAAATAAAAAGTATATTAACTTATCAAACTTGTGTTCAGGGCGGCAGAGCTATAGCATTAGAATGTTAGATCACAGTTGATTGATAAATGACAGTAATCGTGTTTCATGTATTATGTTGTGTTGGGTAGTACTGTAAATATAAGCATGCTCATTGTAATTATTCTCCCTCTTTTCTTGATTTAGGTGTGGCGAATCTCAACAAGATACCCAGGGCTGTAAGGGAAAAGAAATGTGTGTCCCATTTGAGATTTTAATTTACAGTGTTTTTTTTTAAAGTAATACTCCAGTAATCATTTTGTTATAGGTAAGTTCTACATGTACTGTTTTTAATTGTATTATGTGTAAGTAGGGCTGCACAATTTGGACAAAATATTGAATAATAATAATGCTATGGCGTTGGCTTTGTTTGTGTTATTGTCGTTGCTAGTGAGGCAACATTTCTCAACCCATGAGGTACATTTTCTCCTAAATTAAGTATATTTGTAGGCACCGACATTGAGTCTGATACTTTTAAAAACCATGCTATTATGTATGGGACAATATATTGGTGCCACTGGCTAGCTTGAAGCATACGTCTTTGCTAGCAGTTGCAGTGTTAACTCAAACTAACATTGAAAATCCATCAAGCATTTAAACAAAATTGGTCTAGGTATTTAAGTAATCTACAAAAAACCTACAGCACCTGCAAGAAAAACTATTACGGACGTACGATGCATGCCTGTTGACTCGTGTGAAGCGCATCTCATTCACTTTTTTTGGAGGTGAAAATCATGTAAATTGGCGATTTAGAAATTGCATGTCAGTATCGCAATTTCAATTATAATTTGCTTAATCGTGCAGCCTTATGTACAAGGTATAATGGCTTTAACAAGCTAGTTTTAGCAAGAGGTAGATGTAAGGGAAATTATGAAACAGAAGTAAACAACGGCGGAATTGTCCAAACGTTACTAAGGTTACTCAAGTGACAACAGTCTGAAATAGCGAGGAGTGAGTCAGGAAATGATGAAACGGAAGTATGAGTTTTAGCCAGCTTCTGGAGGTTAAATTTCGCTCTCACCCCGATGACGTAATCGCTGAAAAACAGAAGCTGTGTGATTGGCTGTAGGAAATAGTTCGCTAGTGCCAGTTTGGATTGACCAAATTCCGCCGGCTGTTTGATCAGTGTACAGTTTAAAAAAAAAATGCTACCGTGACAGATTACTAAATGCAGTTTGAAGTGTTATAGAGTAGTTTTCCGCTTGCAATGCAGCTTTGCTGTAGTGGGACAAACAGTTTCCTTTCATGAATTTGGACAATGCTAAGAACGCTAATTTCTGCCGGGGACAGAGGAGAATAATGGATGGTTGGAAAAAATGACTATGTCCAATCCGGATTAACTTTTAGTAAGTGAATTTTTAGACAAATATGATTTTTAGACGAACCATCCCTTTAAATGCGCTTGGGCGCAGAGAACGCAGTGGCATTTCTGGATCTGTTTTTTTTTACTTTTTTTGGCATTTCTGGATGTTGTTTATATCTGCTTTCTTCTTTGCATGGTAGATTATTAACTTGCATTTGTGGATGCAGAGATGTACTGTGTTCACAGACGGTTCACAGACGGATGGTTTTCGGAAGTGTTCTTGAATCCATGCAGTGATTTACATTACAGAATCATGTCTTAGGGCCCGAACATCACGGCAATCCAATATTGGTTTTTGTCCCTTGCGTACAGAGATTTTTCCGGATTCTCTGAATCTTTTAATGATATTATGTACCGTAGATGATGAGATCCCAATTTCTTTGCAATTTTACATTGAGAAACGTTATTCTTAAATTGTTGCACTATTTGCCTGTGCAGTCTTTCACAGAGTGCTGAACCCCTCCCCATCTTTACTTCTGAAAGAATTATCCTCTCTGGGATGCTCTCTTTATACCCACTTATGTTACTGACCTGTTGCCAATTAACTTAATTAGTTGTGAGATGTTCCACCAGGTTCTTTTTTTGTATTACACAACTGCCCCTGTCCCAGCTTTTTTGAAACGTGTTGCTGGCAATTTTTCAGTGTCAGTATTTGGTATGTTGTCTTTGTACTTTTTTCTATTGAATATAGAGTTTAAATGCATATCTTTGCATTTTTTTTATTTACATTTTACACAGCGTCCCAACTATTTTGGAAGTGAGTTTGTAGTTGTGTCCTATAGCAGGGGTATACAACTCATACCCTACAAAGTCCAGAGCATGCTGGTTTTCTGTTCTCTCATCATTAATTGTCCAAGGTCTAAATCCATACCTGATTAGAGGGTTTCAATTAAACAAATTGAGTGGAATTTGCCTCCAGTTCCAGAGTTGAGGGTCCTATGGTCTAAACACAGGAAGCACTACCGTTCAAAATTTGGGGTCACATAGAAATTACCTTGTTTTCGGAAGAAAAGACAATTTTTCTGTCCTTTAAAATTACATCATATTGATCAGAATTACAGGGTAGACATTGTTAATGTTGTAAATCACTATTGTAGTTGGAAACGGCTGATATTTTTATGGAAGATCTACATAGGCGTACAGAGGCCCATTATCAACAACCACCACTCCTGTGTTCCAATGGCACGTTGTGTTTGCTAATCCAAGTTTATAATTTTAAAAGGCTATTTGATCATTAGAAAACCCTTTTGCAAGTATGTTAGCATAGCTGAAAACTGTTGTGCTGATTAACGAAGCAATAAAACTGGCCTTATTTAGACTAGTTCCAGATCTTAATTTAGACTATTTCAGGGTCTTCTTTGTTTGTGGGTTCAATTACAGGCTCAACATGGCCAGAAACAAAGAACTTTCTTTTGAAACTCGTCAGTCTATTGTTCTGAGAAACAAATGCGAGAAATTACTATGTGCAACAATGTGCAGTACTCCCTTCCCAGAACATGCCAAACTGGCTCTTACCAGAATAAAAAGAGAAGTGGGAGGCCCCAGTGCACAACTGAGCAAGAGGACAAATACATTAGTGTCTAGTTTGAGAAACAGGTGCCTCACAGGTCCTCAGCTGGCAGCTTCTTTAAATAGTACCTGCAAAACACCAGTCTCAACTTCAACAGTGAAGAGGTAAATCTGGGATGCTGGCCTTCTACACAGATTTCTTCCTCTGTCCTGTGTCTGTTATTTTGCCCATCTAAATCTTTTTTTTAATTGGCCAGCCTAAGATATCACTTTTGTTTAGACTTTATTTTGTCCCAATTTCTATCTGTAGATGTTCTATAGATAGTAATACTATCAACAAACTTTCAAAAAAACTTTAAATAAACAATTGGTTGATAAACAACTGCTTGCTTAGGCTGGGGTTAAGTTTAGAATAAGGTTTAGGGTAAGGGTTTTAGGTTAGGGATAGAATAAAAGTCAGGGTTAGGATATAGGTAAGGGTTAGTAGATAGTTAAAATATTATAGTCAGTAGACAATCTGTAGAGCATCTACAAGCACACTTTTGGGAGTCTCAAAATAAAGTGTTACCTAGCTTTTTCTTTGCAACTCTGCCTACAAGGCCAGCGTCCCAAAATCACCTGTACATTGTTTTTGCTATTCACTTGTAAACACTAGGGTGGAACTTAAACATTTAAAATGTTGATTTAGATGTTCTTTGATTATTCACTTGCGGTCACCTACAGACAAGGTTTGATTATTGACTAGCGATCCACCTACAGACAGGAGGTTCACCCTGATGGCAAGAGGCAACCAGGTCTTTTGCCAAAATGCCCGGGCAGTAGGTTAATTTTAAAATGTTTAGCAAGGTTCGCAACAATGGAATCCAAATATGTCCATGACATCCAACAACATAACAATATTTTTTATTAGATATAGGGATATTTTCTGCTTATGCATTCTCATGTCAACCCCAACCCGATTACTGATGTGCTTGGCCAAAAATCTTGAACAGTCTGCTAGCCAGTTATTCGTAGGCGTAGCTCATGTTCACAGTGAATCTCTTAATGGTGACAAGACCTACAGTACTGAGTTTTTATATTCGTTTGAGCACTCTGTATTCTTTTTATATACTGTAGTTGTCATTGGGCCACCTTAGCATTATTTTTGTTGCAAAAATAACTAAAAACAATGATTGACATGAGGGACGTTACTGAGGTTTTGAACTTGTAACGGCTTCCGTAAAAAATGTCACATTATTGACCTCTATGTTTACTATATAGTGCAACCTGCCAAACTCCATACAAAAATGTATAGTTAGTATATTAGGACAGACTATGCAACACATACACATTACAATATATTTATTACATTAGCTGAATTGTTTACATTAGCTGAATTGTTTCTGCGTTCTCAGCACAGCATGTTTTTTTCTTCCTAATCATGTCTTACCATTGTCCCATTTACATTAATTTGAATGTAGCTACATACCCAACAACAAATAGTCCAATGAGCTAAGCTATACAAATTATTCAGCTTCCAAGAAAATAATTACTGTTTCCATTATTTTTAATGGACCGTATTTTTTGTGTGTGTGTTTCTGACTAAACTGTATAATGGGGACAAAAATAACCCCCCAACCGTGGTAAAATTTAAAAGAAAGTTGACTAATGGGGACATTTATCCTGTCCCCAATTTGACCAAAGTTGCATTTAGGGTTAGGATTAGGAGTTTGGGTAGCGAGCAAATGTAAAAACAAAGAAAAACACCACCTTGAAATACAAATGTTCTCAGCAGAATGTTTTTCTTCACTCTCAAAATACAAGATTTGTAATACATACTGTACATAGCAAGGCCCTTTGCAGCTTTTTTTTACTAATATTATTCCACATTTACAGTACACAGTTGGTTTAGTTGTCTGACATTTAAAGCAATATACACTGATCAGCCATAACATTATGACCACCTGCCTAATATTGTGTAGGTCCCCCTTTTGCCTCCAAAACAATTTTTGCTTTGTGGCAGGGTGCATTATCCTGCCACTGCCATCAGTGAATACTGCTGCCATGAAAGGGGGCACACGGTCTGCAACAATGCTCAGGTAGGTGGTATGTGTCAAAGTAACATCCACATGAATGGCAGGACCCAAGGTTTCCCAGCAGAACATTGCCCAAAGCATCACACTGCTTCTGCCGGCTTGCCTTCTTCCCATAGGGCATCCTGGTGCCATGTGTTCTACAGGTAAGCAACGCACACGCACCCGGCCATCCACATGATGTAAAAGAAAATGTGATTCATCAGACCAGGCCACTTTCTTCCACTGCTCCGGGGTCCAGTTCTGATGCTCATTGTAGGCGCTTTCAGCAGTAGAGTGGTCAGCATGGGCAACCTGACTGGTCTGCGACTACGCAGCCCCATATTCAACAAACTGTGATGCACTGTGTGTTCTGACACCTTTCTATCAGTACCAGCATTCACTTTTTCAGCAGCTACAGTGGCTTATCTGTGGGATCGGACCACACGGGACAGCCTTTGCTCCCCATATGCATCAATGGGGCTTGACCGCCCATGACCCTGTCACCGGTTCACCGCTTTTACTTCCTTGGATCACTTTTGATAGGTACTGACCACTGCAGACCGGGAACACCCTACAAGGGCTGCAGTTTTGGAGATGCTCTGACCCAGTTGTCTAGCCATCACAATTTGGCCTAGTTTGTCAAAGTAATTCAGATCCTTATGCTTGCCCATTTTTCCTGCTTTTAACACATCAACTTTGAGAACAAAATGTTCACTTGCTGCCTAATATATTCCACCCACTGACAGGTGCCATGATAACGAGATTATCAGTGTTATTCACTTCACCTGTCAGTGGTCATAATGTTTTGTCTGATCGGTGTATTTCTTAATTGTAAATTGCATGACATTGAATAATAGTGAGATTTTCATACAAGTCATAATTTAATTGGTAGCTGTAGGTGAGAGAACACTACAGCTATGAGGTAAATATGAAATGCTCCTTCACATCCTATGCCATGTTAGGACAATGACCCCTGATTAACCAGGAAGCACGACTAACACGTATGACAAGGACCAGTTGTCATTATGCACTGTATATGTTATGGATTTTTTTAGAGAGCAAGTGGTTCTCCCCTACAACAGTTCTGTCTCCATGGAGAAAAAAAAAACATTCCAATTATACTATTATAGCTATCTGTACTAGTGACCTTTATGCATTTGCTCTGTATGCTATTACACTCAATCAAGAAAGGTCAGCAGAGGACGTGCGTCCAATGCAAACCATCTGTTTTCTCTGTTGTGTCGGCCGTTTGTTCATTCTATCCTAAACACACTGAATTATGCACTTGGATATTTGCTGATGGTGCCCATACTGAATTTGCATTTGATGTGATATTACTTCCTCTAGTATAAATCATGTGCTGTTGTTTTATGTAATACCAGGCTTGTAAGTAGGTGCAGATACTGATGAGGGCAACCAGGAGAGAAGATATTGGTCTGCGTTTGGTCTGAAATGTATACCTTTAGTTGAAGAATAACAGTTATATTCCCATTACAGATCTATGTCCTAGGAAAAATATGCAGACTAACTATAAAATAGAACTACAATACACTGCCACTTGTTTCTTCAAACAATATCCCAAGGTGGGCCATTTTCAACCAACATTGTGGATTTTGATCCATGTCTGTCGTTACAATATCTCAGGTGGTCAAGTGTTTCTTGAACATCGCCGTTGTTTTTCAGACAGCATTCCGTTTCAGAAAGGTTGAGAAGGGGGACACTTAGTGGAGAAAGTCTGAAAATATTTTTGTGGGTCTATTCTAGCCTTTAGTGACACCCATGCTCTCATAAACATTTTAATGACAGAAGTACAGAGATGCAGTGTCTGTCCACATATATGGTTTTTAATCATTAGAAACACATTTGCATCAATCATGAGAGCCACCTTATTGGATTTTATGCCATCTCTACAAATCTTTTTCTCATGAACTCATCTTATGCTCAGCACAACCCCTCCTCCCTATTTGACTACAACCAAGAAACATATTACATAATTTGTTTTAATAACATACAATAAAATGTAAAATAATAACATGTTAGTCTCAGACAAGTTGTATGCCAAGAGATGGAAGAAGAAATAGTCTGCTGCATTCTCAAAATGTAATAACATGTTCAACTTGAAACTTGCATATACTGTATAGTAGCCTGCGTAAGTATTGAGACAGTGTATCAATATTTATCCATTTGTCTCTCCAAAACTTTGGATTTGAAATCAAACAGTTACTATAAGGTTAAAGTATAGAGTATAGGTATTTCTGTGCACATCCGTTTCATCCTTTATAACTGGCATAAGATAAAGTTGTGCTCAAAAGTTTGCATGCCATTGGAGAATTGGAAATATATGTACCATTTGTAAAACATGAGTGAGCAGACAAAACACATTTATTTTATTTATTATTGGATTCACATTCAACTGTAGGTCATAACAGAATGGCACAATCATAAAACAAAACATGGCAACAAAGAAAAAAATGAACTGACCCCTGTTCAAAAGTCTGCATACTCTTAGTTCTTAATACTGTGTATTGCCCCCCTTAGCACCAATGACAGCGTGCAGTCTTTTGTAATACAGTGGATATAAAAATCTACATACCCCTGTTAAAATGCCAGGTTTTTGTGATATAAAAGAATGAGACAAAGATAAATCATGTCAGAACTTTTTCCACTTTTAATGTGACCTATAATGTGAACAACTCAATTGAAAAACAAACTGAAATCTTCGAGGGGGAAAAATGAAAAATAAAAACCTAACAATAACCTGGTTGCATAAGTGTGCACTTACAACTGGGGATGTGGCTGTGTTCAGAATTAACCAATCACATTCAAACTCATGTTAAATAGAAGTCATTACACACCTGCCATCATTTAAAGTGACTGATTAATCACAAATAAAGTTCAGCTGTTCTAGTTCAGCTGTTTAGTTGTATCTCAGAGCAAAAGCCATGGTCCGCAGAGAGCTTCCAAAGCATCAGAGGGATCTCATTGTTGAAGGATATCAGTCAGGAGAAGGGTACAAAAGAATTTCCAAAGCATTAGATATACCATGGAACACAGTGAAGACAGTTATCATCAAGTGGAGAAAATATGGCACAACAGAGACATTACCAAGAACTGGACGTCCCTCCAAAATTGATGAAAAGACGAGAAGAAAACTGGTCAGAGAGGCTTCCAAGAGGCCTACAGCAACATTAAAGGAACTGCAGGAATTTCTGTCAAGTACTGGCTGTGTGCTACATGTGACAACAATCTCCCGTATTCTTCATATGAATGTGCTATGGAGTAGGGTGGCAAGACGGAAGCCTTTTCTTACAAAGAAAAACATCCAAGCCTGGCTGAAGTTTGCAAAAACAAACATCAAGTCCCCCAAAAGCACGTGGGATAATGTGTTATGGTCTGATGCAACCAAGGTTGAATGTTTTGGCCATAATTCGAAAAGGTATGTTTGGCGCAAAAACAACACTGCACATCACCCAAAGATCACCATACCCACAGTGAAGCATGGTGGTGGCAGCGTCATGCTTTGGGGCTGTTTTTCTTCAGCTGGAACCGGGGCCTTTGTCAAGGTGGAGGGAATTATGAACAGTTCCAAATACCAGGCAATTTTGGAAGAGGAAGTTCACCTTTCAGCACGACAACGACCCAAAGCACACATCCAACTCCACGAAAGCATGGCTTCACCAGAAGAAGATTAACGTTTTGGAATGGCCCAGCCAGAGCCCAGACCTGAATCCAATTGAACATCTGTGGGGTGATCTGAAGAGGGCTGTGCACAGGAGATGTCCGCACAATCTGACAGATTTGGAGCGCTTTTGCAAAGAAGACTGGGCAAATATTGCCACGTCAAGATGTGTCATGCTAATAGACTCCTACCCAAAGGAGTGCTGTAATAAAATCAAAAGGTGCTTCAACAAAGTATTAGTTTAAGCGTGTGCACACTTCTGCAACCAGGTTATTGTGAGTTTTTTATTTTTTATTTTTCACCCTCAAAGATTTCAGTTTGTTTTTCAATTGAATTGTTCACGTTATAGGTCACATTAAAGGTGGAAAAAGTTCTGACATGATTTACCTTTGTCTCTTTTACATCACAAGAACCTGGCATTTTAACAGGGGTGTGTAGACTTTTTCTATCCACTGTAGTTGTCTATGAGGCCCCGAATTCTTGCAGGTTGTAAAGCTGCCCATTCGTCTTGGCAAAATGCCTCCAGGTCATGCAAAGTCTTTGGTTGTCCTGCATGAACTGCACGTTTGAGATCTCCCCAGAGTGGCTCGATGATATTAAGGTCAAGAGACTGTGATGCCCACTCCAGAACCTTCACCTTTTTCTGTTGTAACCACTGGAGGGTCAACTAGGCCTTGTGCTTAGGGTCATTGTCGTGCTGGAAAGTCCAAGAGCATCCCATGCGCAGCTTTCGTGCAGAAGAATGCAAATTATCTGCCAGTATTTTCTGATAACATGCTGCATTCATCTTACCATCAATTTTCACAAGATTCCCTGTGCCTTTAGAGCTCAAATACCCCCAAAACATCAGTGAGCCACCACCATGCTTCACAGTGGAGATGGTATTATGTTCACTATAGGCCTTGTTGACCCCTCTCCAAACATAGCGCTCATGGTTGTGACCATAAAGCTCTATTTTGGTCTCGTCACTCCAAATTACAGTGTGCCAGAAGCTGTGAGGCGTATCAAGGTGTTGTCGGGCATATTGTACCCGGGCTTTTTTGTGGCATTGGTGCAGTAAAGGCTTCTTTCTGGCAACTTGACCGTGCAGGTCATTTTTGTTCAAGTATCGTCGTATTGTACTCCTTGAAACAACCACACCGTCTTTTTCCAGAGCTGCCTGTATTTCTCTTGAGGTTACCTTGTATTTCATTTGGGTGATTTCTGTTATCATTATGATTTAAGGAGCCAAACAACTATGTGATAATAAATGGCTTCATATGATCACTATCCTTAAATAAAAGACAGTTTTTTTGCATGATCAGTCATATTTTCAAAATCAATGCCAAATTATCACAATTTCTGCCAGGGTATGCAAACTTATGAGCACAACTGTAATTCTTAGTGTCTAGTTTTGATTTGCCATTGGTGTCTGTCAGTATAGAATTTTGGGGAAAAAAGTATTGTGGACAGAGACAACGAGTGTTGGCAAGAGGAAAGTGTGAATGAAAAAATGTCCTCAGCATACCATCTCATGAAAAGGGCTATTATGACTGAAATTGGATTCATTCGAAAGTGGAAAGAAACGTCTTGTCTACAAAGAAACAAGTGGTAGGAACAAACTAGTGAGTTTTTCATATCCAAACAGAGGAATATTCTTGAGTGGCCATGTCCATCTCCAAATTTTAATCCAATTCAGCATGCCTTTTAGTTGCTGAGGATATGATTAAGGGCAAAAGTACCTCAAAACAAACAGCAGCTGAAGATGGTTGCAGAAGCCTGGCAGAGCATCACAAGAGAAATTACACAGCATCTGGTAAGGTCAGTGGGTTGTCGACTTTAAATATTCATGGCAAGCAAAGGATCTGTAATCAAATCAAATACTAAACAGTGCCCTCCCCAATTATTAGCAAATAAATGTTTTCTCTCAATTTTGTGATATGTGATTAAGCATACAGGCGCTCAAAACGCCACGAGGAATCACTTGAGCACAATGAGGTAAGGTAACCATATTCAATTACTAAATCCTCAACCACAGATGGTGCTGGTATGGCGTTTGATTCCTACCTTAACTGGTTCCTTTCCTAGGAATCAGGACGGGGGGAGAACTGTTGCATCTGTTGTGGATCAAGATGTTGTTCAAGATTTTACGCCAATATTTTATTATTACAAATTTAAAGCTATTGTGCCAAAATTTCTGCCAGACACGCTATCCACCATTTTTATTTTTTAAAGCTGTAATTCTCCTTCTCTGTCACCAGGTGGCACATAAATATTAATGACTTATTTGCCACCAGGTGGCGCAACGTTTTGGTAATATTGACATGCGTGTGTGTGTGTGGAAACACACTGCTAGGATGGCAGGTTAGGGACCACCGCAAAAAGTGAAACCGAAAAGTGAAAGACGAATTATTTGCCTTGCAAATGCATGTAGATAACCTAAAAGTAATGTGTTTACACTATCACGTAATAAGTGCATATAGAGTTAGGCCTAAAAAAACAATGTGTAAGTGAAATACATTTTATGGTTAACCTTAAAATATTTACGAAATATTGCGGTAACAAGAGTAATTAATAAAATTACTCATAACCACAATATCATATAGCCCCATGTGCGTCACATCAATGAAAGACGTGATCTGCATGTTACAGTGTCAATGCCCACATACAATGCAAAATGTAATGGCCATTTGAGTGCATTTACCACAAACAAGTCGCTTAACATGTTTGGCAGATATCATTAGTTTTGTTCCTTGTCAACTTTGTTGGTGGGGAAGGAGTGTCCGTCAAAATTCGCTGCTGGACCAGCCTTGCCAATTATTTGATTCGCACACAGCTCCTTAGCCAACTCAAGAATGAACCGCCTTCTGCTAATAGTTGTATTCATGCACTGTTTGTACAATGTATATGCATTGATGCCAGCCAAGTCTAAGACGTTGTAAAACACTACAACAGGCCATCATCATTTCTTCTTTTCCCCAAGAAACGTTCCATCATACGCATAATGACATTGTCCAATAAACGCTGCCCAGCCGGCCTAATAGGAAATTGCATTCAACATATATTATGTTTCGACCTCAGCGGCCATCCAGAACTTTATCCTACATTTGTCTGGTTTAATATATTAGCCATGTACTTTGTGAATCGACAGCGTGCTTTGGTAGAGAATAGCTGTTCGTCAAGTTATATTCGCACTGGGCTTGTAAGAAACAACACTTTTCACAAATGTATCGAAGGTCTCAGATATCATGGCAAACTTTTCAGTCTCAATTGTAAGGAAACATGCTACCGACCAAACCATGCAACTTCTCGTGTAGCCACCCATCTACACAGTGAACTCCAGCCACACACGCAACACTTTACAGCACTAAACACTAAAGAAATTGTACTGTGATTACAATTTTCCTAACAGCTCCGTCCATTCAATATAATTGTCAATTTCCCTCTGTGGTTTCGATAGGCCATTATAGCCTATTGAATAGCAAATTATTGTTGCCATTTTTGCCCCATCGCCTTACACAATGTGTTAATTTGCTTTTAGAAAAAAAAATCACAATATAATATCCTTACCTAATAATGGTAATGTGATCCTTACGTAATAATGGTAATATTGATTGATAAAACAAAGGTTTTATCAATCAGCGTAGATCAGTCGCCTACATTTGCCTACCGGTAGCCTATCGTCCAAGCTGACACAATGTGGGGTATAGATCCAACTCGATTGATAAAACCATTGAAAAATCCAGGCAGCACAGTCTTTCATATTGGGGACTTATAATTTAAGGCTAACAGTGTTACGGTTCCTTTTTTAGTGACAAGCCTTACTGTAAGGCGTAGGCTATATTGATGAACATAGTCTAGCCTAATGTGCAATTTGTCAGTTCCTGCCACTTATTTAATCCCAAGTCAAGTGATATAAACACACTTTATAAATATCTGTACGCACATAAACAATTTTCATAACATGGTTTTAGTAGACATTCAGTGGAATAATTAAACTGTCAATTAAACTAATTCAATTCTAATCATTGGTACCTTCTTTGTCCCATCGCCATAGGCCTATCCTTACGTAATGTAATAATTGGATACTAGAATTAGTATCCACTGGATAGCTTACGTTGGCACCCCGACATGCTATTGCTTGCTATTAGACTTACCAGGATAATAGAAATATTAGAACATATTTTAAGGCTAGCCATACAATTAATTTTACTTTCAAATCATTTTTTAGGCCTAACTCTATTGTTGATAAATAAACATTGGTGTGAACATGTTATTTAGTCTACATGCATTTGCAAGGCTATTATTTGCTTCACAATGGTGGTTTGGTCCCTAACTTGACTGTACAAACATGCGTACACTTACCCACACATTTTTTTATGTGCCTCTTGGTCAAATGTCCTTTTTCCGGCGCTAATAGTGACATTAGCATTGCATATACGTGCAAGATGCGCCATCTACCGATCACTGCGTCTCAGGAACACCCTCCCATTCAAAACATGCATGGGACAAAATGGCCCCTGCCGGCTCTTCTAGTAGGTGTGAATGGCTGTGCGCTTCTAATGGTAAAATGTAAAGAAAAACAGAATGCAATTATGTGCAAATCATTTAAACCCTTTATTCAATAGAAAATAGTACCAAGATAACATATGAAACGTTGAAACTGAGAAATGTTATTGTTTCTTGGAAAAAACATTCTCACCTGGAATGTGATGCCAGCAACACGTTTCAAAAAAGTTGGGACAGAGGCACCAAAAGACAGGCAACAGGTCAGTAACATGATTGGGTTTGGGGATCTCATCATCTATGGTACACAATATCATTAAGATTCAGGGGATCTGGAGAAATCTCTCCACAAGGGACAAGGTCAAAAACCAATATTGGATGGCCATGATCTTTGGGCCCTCAGGCGGTAATTCATTAAAACAGACATGATTCTGTAGTGGAAATCACTGTGTGGGCTCCGGAGCACACAGGAAAACTATTGTCTGTGAACACAGTATGTTGCAGCATCCACAAATGCAAGTTAAAACTTTACCATGCAAAGAAGAAACCATTACACAAACAAGATCCAGAACTGCCGCCGCCTTTTTCTGGGCCTGAGCTCATTTTAGATGGACTGACGCGAAGTGGAAAACTGTCCTGTGGTCTGAAGAATCAAAATTTTAAGTTCTTTTTGGGAATCATGAAGGTCGCCTCCTCTCGGCTAAAGAGGAGTGGGACCATCCAGCTTATTATCAGCGCACAGTGCAAAAGCCAGCATCCGTAATGTGTCTTTTTATACCCAATTATGTTTCAAACCTGTTGCCAATCAACCTAATTAGTTGTGAGATGTTACACCGGGTTCTTTTTTGTATTACACAATTTTTCCTGTCTTTTGGTGCCACTGTCCCAGCTTTTTTGAAACGTGTTGCTGGCATAAAGTGGGCATACATTTTTCAATGAACAGTAAAATTTTTCAATATCAACATTTGCTTTGTTGTCTTTGTACTATTTTCTAATGAATATAGGGTTTAAATTAGTTGCACTTATTTGCATTCTGTTTTTATTTCCATTTTTGACAGTGTCCCAACTTTTTTGGAAACGGGGTTGTAATGTAATTGTCATTTTACATTCTTTAACAGAATTCTTTGAGTTTTTTAAGTTAATTCTTGCATCATATGTTCATTGACCTAAATTATTTAATCTCACTTAAGAGCAATTGAGAAATAGACCTAAGTGAACAACTTCCAGATGGAACTGGTCGATCACTGGTCAAACTATTAACGATTAATCCATAGATCCCACATGTAACCATTTTAACGACTCCTGGATTGTTTGCCTTTACTGGAAATGTTTTACTGGAAATGTAAATTGCCTTTACTGGAAACATTTACTGGAAATGTTTGCCTTTATTGTGTTATTTGGAGAAGGTCTGATCAGGCTACCCCTCAGATTAGTTTTGTGGCCAATATGCCCACTTCTACCCTCACTCCACTGGCATCCAGCTGATGTTTGAATCTGCTACAAGGCCATGGTGCTTACC
This sequence comes from Esox masquinongy, assembly GCA_016801175.1. Lineage (NCBI taxonomy): Eukaryota > Metazoa > Chordata > Actinopteri > Esociformes > Esocidae > Esox > Esox masquinongy. Next base: position 31,232 of record JACXGI010006986.1, read on the forward strand.
TACTGTGAGGTTCTGTTTGGTTCCTTTTCGTTTTTTGCTTCTGTTTTTGAATGTAGCCTGTTTTGTTTGGTTTTTGTCTTTTGTTTTTGAATGTAGCCTGTCCTTTTTGTTCAGATTGTTTTCACCTGTTTGTTGTTTAGACCTTGTTAGCTCCCTATTTACAGTAGTTTGCCCTCTTCTGTTAGCCCTTTGTGAGTCGTTATGTTTTTTGTGCCTGTACCTGCCACCAGTCTGTGGTTTTCCTGCCTGCCTGTTTACCTGCCGTTTTCCTGTTTGTTCCTGCCTCAGTTTCCCCATTAAAACGTTTTCATTGCTCTCCTAGTCCGCCGTGTGTGGGTCCTGCTTCCCAGAATCGTTACACCTACCTTCCAGCATATGGAGCATTCCCCCATAACTTCAAGCAGTGCCTCAAACCCAAAATCCCTATCTTGACTCCTTGTTCTGCCACTTCTCGGTTCTTGGCTGTCACACCCTAAAATAATATAATGGACACCACCTTCAGATAGCACCTCCATGAACAATTAGTGAACTAGCCATGGCGTGTTTCTTTGTATTTTCTTCTTTGTAGCATTGAGTATTCTTTTCTGATAACCAAATAGAGTAGAATTTACTAACTACTACTGAGATTAATGGTTATGTCACCTAAGTATCTTAAAATATATGCAATAACTGTAAGTCACTCTGGTAAAGAGCATCTGCTGAATGACTCAGATCTAAAAAAAAATAATAATAATGATGCCTTTACCACTCTTCTAGTCCATTTTCCCCTACACTCAGCTACTGGATAAAAGAAACATGCAACATCTCAAACTACAACATATCTTGTTAGGGAAAAAAATATATACTATTTTGTAGCCATCATCCTTTCAAGAAGGCCAAAAAAGTACTACCTTGGTCTCATCAGACCATAACTGATTTATATAGAGTACTGTAACACGGATCTAAATTCCGCCTGAAGACTCCTGCTGTCTCTACCTACAGCCTTACTGGTCATCCCTGTCCATCTGAGCGATAGAAAGTTGCTTCCAAGTTTCTCACGCCACTAGGGTGGTTGTTCTAGCCACTGTGCATGAATCTTGTTGTTGCTTGCTCTTTGGGGTTTTAGGTTGGGTTTCGGTAAAGCACATTTTGTCAACTGCTGATGTACAAAAGTGCTTCATAAAGCACATTTTGATTCATTTATTTGAGTCGTCCTGAGGTATGGTCCAGGGGGATAAGTCATCCTAAGATCCAACAGGACACCAGAGAGATTAAAGTGAGTATTCTTTAGGTCCAACAGAATACCAGATAAGCCCGGACAGACTGACCCTAGTCCTGACACAAAACAAAATAAGCTTCAGCCACATTGTCAAGTACCAGACCACCCAGCCTGGTCTCAGGGGACTATGCAGACTATTTTACATAAATCTTTCTCAGCCAAATTTGGAAGATATATTATGTTAGGTAAAGTCACGTTAGAGTAATAATCCAGAAAAAAAATGGTACACCGTGTTTCGAACTGAAGGGTGCTCCACCCACTGCTCCAAACAGGAACTTCCTGTTAGAAGAGGCGAATAGTGTTGTTACATCACCAATATGTTATAAGTGATTTTCTTTCTAACGCAAACCTTAACCCTAACCTTAACCCCAGTGCTGTGATACCTAACCTTAACCCATACATTAACCCCAGTGATGTGATACCTAACCCTAACCAAGCCTTAACCTAGCCTTTTTCGTTTTCTAACCTTACCCCAAACGGTAACCCTAACATTAACCCCAGTGCTGTGATATCTAATCTTAACCTTAACCCCAGTGCTGTGATACCTAACATTAACCTAACTGTAATGTTAAAATGCATTTATTACAAATTGTAGCGACCTTGGTAAGGCCATTACTCGTCCCCTGATATCCATATACCCTGTGTGGGGCAGTGGGAAGAGTGCCTGCCTTCAGACCCGAACGTTGCCGGTTGGAAACACGACTCATTCATTTTGTGTATATTCGTAATGAATGATGCGTTTTCGTCCTATTTGTAAAATATGATATACATTTGTCTGGCGTTCGTATCATATTATACGTTTTAATAGCTTTCGTAACATATTATACATTGTAATAGCGCTCATGAGATAGGTTACGTTTTAGCCAATTCATAATTTATTATACGTTTTGGTAGCGCATTGTAATGTAACCTAACGTAACGTAACATATCATACGAAATCGGGTGCCATGGATTTACGTAAAATAGCCTACGTAGTCCCCTGAGACCACATTGCGGCACCAGAGGGAAATCAATAGACTGCAAACCACCTTGAGACAATGTAGAGTGTAGCCCACAGTGTTCAAACGAGTCCCAAGAGGTTCGAAGCTGGAAGTATTGATCTTGTCAGTGACCACTCGCATTGAGTTTGGTGAAAAATCTGACATGACATATTGCACACTCTTAGGGATGGCATGGGACAACACCAATGACTCAGCACGTGTAATAGTCTTGCAGAGAGTATATCCCAGTGGAGAGTGGAGCCTGGCAGGTAAAATGTTTATACATGCTTTTGTAGCTTTGTCAACTACAGTGTCTGTTATATATTTCTAATCTAGTGTCCCATGCCCATAGAACCTATACAGAATCCACATGGAATAGTAAACAAGTCAAAAGTCAGAGCACTTGTATTGGAACTTATTTTATTTCATGGTTGCGGGCTGTGCTTTTATACAGAAGCCCTTGCGACATGTCCGACAAGTCTGATCTTCAAATCTGTAATTACATTTGGGTTTAGGCTTGCAAGCAATATTTTAAGTTGTACAATTTAGTGTAAAAACATTTTACAAAGTTGTAATTATGTAACCAAATATTTGTATGAATTCAACTGGAAAAGCTTTTTCTTTTTAAAGAAAAGCATTCACAGTAACACATTTTCTGTTTGGTTTACAGCATGGAGGGGTTTTGTATTCCTCTCTATCCGATGTAAAAAAAAAAAGTATTACAAAAGCAAGAAAGTGCTGGACCTTTAACTCCTGACCCATCAGTTACCTTGGCATCTGTGGTCAACAAGGCAGACTTGATCTTAACCTTTGCTGCGCTTCAGTCTCTTGAGGTCATGCCCTGATGGAGTGAAAGATTCCTTTAAGAAAAAACTGCTGCCCCAGCAGCTCCCTCCTCTTGTGATTGTTTTCACATAATTTAATCCAATAGCGTCTGTTTGTCATGGTTTTGAGACAGGTTTATTTGTTTCTTATAACATACTCATCTCTTTCTTCTTACTCATCTACGTCCTTCTTCACAATTACATTCTGTCAATGTCGCTTGTCCATCCAAGCTTAACATTGTGGTTATCATCAAAAACCTTTGTATCTCAGCAATGACAAGCTCTTTGACGAAGAGCTAACAGGGCCCTCTGCACTGCCATATAGGAGAAGCTTAAGAGGAGGTACAGTTCCCTCTTTAGGGAAGCCAAGAAGAAAATAACATCAGGAATTAGGTCAGGCTGAAAAAGCAGCTTTCCAGCAATGACTGCTTGTCTGTCTGTAAAGAAATTAGAAAGATTACAAACTAAGGAATAAGAAGAGGAACCAGGCAAGCCTAGTTTGGCCGGCCCGCGATTAGAAGGGATGAATGTTGTTGCCCTCGCTGGATTCAAACCTGGGTCTCCCATGTGGCAGGCTGTCTTTAATCACTATACCACTAAGTTTTAAATGTGCCGAGTGTCAGTAGAGTCTCGACATTAGATCATTTTGTCACACATTAACATCACGTTCGTTTTTCTTCTATTCGTGAATGACATTGATCCAATAACTATCAACTATCAATATAGTCGACGATAACTGACACTTTCGTCAAGTGAAAAGACGAGAGAATCGTGGAAACCCCTCCTCTTTTACTGCGGAAGGGGTTGTGATCTACTGTATATTACTCCAAAAAGCATGCATGCGTACTTCGAAAATACACCAGAAATAGTTGCAATATAACCGTAAACAGTCTATCTTGAACAAATCCTAATGTATAATTTGTTTTGACTATGACGAGGCTCAAACATTGCATGGCTGCCCGCGTCTTTAACCACTGTGCTTTTTAGTCACTCACTCACTCACTCACTCACTCACTAAGAGTCATTCGCTCTTCTCGGCCGGCTCCGCTCACACAGTCTGACAAAAAGCCTCTCGTAGTAACAGTTTACACCTCATTGCCAAAAACAGTAAGCAAAACCAGTTCTACTGCTAATTTTTCTCACAAAGAACCCTCAGGACACTAAATTAGCAACGGTTCGCTCTCCAGAAAGGGTTATCGGCTGCCACCTGTACACCACCGATGTCCTATGTGACTCCAGGACAAAGAAGCATGCAGGACATCATCATCATCACTGACCCTTAAAGCCTTGGTCTCTTTTTCCTCAGCAGGCACAGGGAAGTCGGCAGTACAGGAAAATCATGGCCTAAATATCCTCTTACTGGACATGAACAGCACATTTACTGAACTCAAACATCTGCTAATTTCCCTGCATCTAGATTACAGGTACATAAATTGTTAATGTATGTACAGTATATGCAATGCTCACCTCATATCTAATTGTCTCATATTCACATTATGGTGTGGTTGATCACAGGGTTACTTATGCAAAGATTTTTTTATTCCATATTTACTTTTTTTGAGTTTGAATTGAAGTTATTATACTAAGAACTGGTTTTGTGGACACAGATAAAGCCTAGTTCTGGACAAGTACTTGGCTTAATCTGTGTCCACAAAAATAATCCACAGAAATCTCCACTGAGCTTGATTTGTTGTACAGGACTTGGCTTAATGTGTCCACCAAACCTACCTTACATCTATGTTGAGAGCCCTGATCAGAAGGAAACATCATGAGATTAAATTAATATAGCTTAATTTAATTTAGGTTAATATAGCCATGAACATCTCTAGGATGCACTGCATATCCTTCAGTCTCTCTCTGAAGAGCGTTGGCTTTGCCTGATGGTCATGAAATCTCACACATGAAATCTCACTCAAGATGACATGCAACAACAAAACACTTTTGGATGAATGATGGCAAATTGAATTTCTTCTCATTTTACTGAGTGCCCTTGTAAATGATATTTATTGACTAACCAGAGAGCCCCAAACGTCCAAGTAAGATCAATAATATCTATTACCATGCTTGTGCAACCAGTATACATGAATTAATGATATAACCCAAGGTAATGTCTATACAAAGTATATATGTATTGCAGGTCCTTAAGATTTCAACCTTTAGCTACAAGCTATGAAAGCCAACGTTGATACCACATGGTGAAAGTCAGTGAGTATCACTGGCTCAGAAATATCAACGTAATATTTCTTCAGTTCATTCATCCTAGTCATTTCGACAACATTGTCTATCAATCAATAACTGTGAGTCAAAGTTGTCAAGATGAATAATGCTCTAAATTAGGATTCCTAACCGTTATTGATTATGAATTTGTCTTTGTCCTTGAACTCATTCAACAGGCCTAAATGCTTTTATGTGAAGGGAGTGTATTATTCTCTTTATTTGCTAACTTTGGGGGAAAAGATTACATCCCATGTATGCCAGGATGCAAAGTGTTTACACCACTGTACTGTATGCATGGTTTAGAAATGCCTTTAGAATATTGAAGCTGTACTCTATTTGCATTGATACCCTGGATCCAGTTTTAAGAAAATTGTCAGAATCTTCTAGATTCTGTATTATTTTTTTGCATTTTCAATGCTAGATGTGTATTTGTATTGCCATCTACTGGAGTTCTGTTACAATATTAAAGGGATAGTTCATCCAAAATTCATATTTTTCTCAAAGTTCACTCACCAAAAGATATTCCAGAAGGCCCATAGAGTCATTTTCACAAACAATCCATTACTCAGCTCTGTCTCAGTCTGTCATTAGCATTATTAGCATCATCCAAATTCATCAATGGAAACGTTTTGTACCGCTATCGCAAAGCTACATTGCAAGCGGAAAACTACTCCAAAACACTTCAAACTACATTCAGTAATCTGTAGCGGTAGCATCGATTTTTTTAAACTGTACACTGACGAAACAGCTGGCAGAATTGGCTGAATTCAAACTGGCACTAGCAAACTATTTTCTATAGCCACCATACACAGCTGCTGTTCTTTGGCAGTGATGTCACCGAGGTGAGTGTGAAATTTCACCTCAACAAGTTATGTGAAGATAGGTTGCTTTTTCTAGCTTACCGTTGTGCTCATAAGTTTGCATACCCTGGCAGAAATTGTGATATTTTGGCATTGATTTTGAAAATTTGACTGATCATGCAAAAACACTGTCTTTTATTTAAGGATAGTGATCATATAAAGCCATTCATTATCACATAGTTGTTTGGCTCCTTTTTAAATCATAATGATAACACAAATCACCTAAATGGCCTTGATCAAAAGTTTACATACCCTTGAATGTTTGGCCTTGTTACAGACACACAAGGTGACACACACAGGTGACAATGGCAATTAAAGGTGAATTTCCCATACCTGTGGCTTTTTAAATTGCAATTAGTGTCTGTGTATAGTCAGTGAGTTTGTTAGCTCTCATGTGGATGCACTGAGCAGGCTAGATACAGAGCCATGGGGAGCAGAAAAGTGCTGTCAAAAGACCTGCTTAACAAGGTAATGGAACTTTATAAAGATGGAAAAGGATATAAATAGATATCCAAAGCCTTACAAATGCCAGTCAATACTGTTCAGTCACTTACTAAGAAGTGGAAAATTCGGGGATCTCTTAATACCAAGCCAAGATCAGGTAGACCAAGAAAGATTTCAGCCAAAACAGCCAGAAGAATTGTTTGGGATACAAAAAACCCACAGGTAACCTCAGGAGAAATACAGGCTGCTCTGGAAAAAGACACTGTTGTTCATTCAAGGAGCACAATATGACGATACTTGAACAAAAATGAGCTGCGTGGTTGAGTTGCCAGAAAGAAGCCTTTACTGTGCCAGTGCCACAAAAAAGCCCGGTTACAATATGCCCGACAACAACTTGACATGCCTCACAGCTTCAGGCACACTGTAATTTGGAGTGACGAGACCAAAATAGAGATTTATGGTCACAACCATAAGCGCTATGTTTGGAGAGGGGTCAACAAGGCCTATAGTAAACAGAATACCATCCCCACTGTGAAGCATGGTGGTGGCTCACTGATGTTTTGGGGGGTGTGAGCTCTAAAGGCATGAGGAATCTTGTGAAAACTGTTGGCAAGATGAATGCAGCATGTTATCAGAAAATACTGGGAGACAATTTGCATTCTTCTGCACGAAAGCTGCGCAAGGGACGCTCTTGGAAATTTTCAGCATGACAATGACCCTAAGCACAATGCCAAGTTGACTCTCCAGTGGTTAGAGCAGAAAAAGGTGAAGGTTCTGGAGTGGCCATCACAGTCTCGTGACCTTAATATCATCGAGCCACTCTGGGGAGATCTCAAACGTACGGTTCATGCAAGACGACCAAAGACTTTGCATGACCTGGAGGCATTTTGCCAAGATGAATGGGCAGGTACTCCACCTGCAAGAATTTGGAGACTCATAGACAACTATTACAAAAGACTGCACGCTGTCATTGATGCTAAAGTGGACAATATACAGTATTAAGAACTAAGGGTATGCAGACTTTTGAACAGGGGTCCATTCATTTTTTCCTTTGTTGTCATGTTATATTTTATGATTGTGACATTCTGTTATGACATACAGTTGAATGTGAATCCCATAAGAAATAAAAGACGTGTTTTGCCTGCTCACTCATGTTATCTTTATAAATGGTACATATATTACCAATTCTCAAAGGGTATGCAAAATCTGAACACAACTGTATATATTTCTTAATTCTTACCAATATTGAAGTACCGACCTAAAGTACTTCCCCGAGTTGGTTAATGAGAAGAGATTAAGAGGAGACAAAATCGCAGTGCCGGCAATTATCTTTATTCATACAGATATATCTGGAGACAGTGTGGCATTCAGTCCAACAGAGTCTAACACAATCACAGCACACACAGTTCTTATAGCATGAGCCCCCTACCCTACATTTTATGGTTCAGGGAGCGGTTCATTCCATATATGGGTAAGATATACGTTGTTTAACACATCTCATGGCAGCTGCCGTCTTCGGGTTTCCCT
>JACXGI010006987.1:0-39419 GCA_016801175.1 Esox masquinongy
AATATTCTAATTTTCTGAGATACTGAATTTGGGGTTTTCATTAGTTGTCAGTTATAATCATCAAAATTAAAAGAAATAAACACTTGAAATATATCAGTCTGTGTGGAATGAATGTATACATTATACAAGTTTCACTTTTTGAATGGAATTACTGAAATAAATCAACTTTTTGATGATATTCTAATTATGACCAGCACCTGTATATATATATATATATATATATATATATATATATATATATATATATATATATATATATATATATATATATATATATATATATATATATATATATATGTATATATATATATATATATAGTTGAAAAGGATAGTTTTGAGTGAGGAACAGAAGCGTTGAATTTGCAGTGGTCTCTTAATTTTAACCCTTCTGTTCCTCACTCAAAACCTTCCTTTTCGACTTTTTTGGAAAGGAAAGAAAAAGGTGCAGTGGTCTCTTAATTTTTTCTGGAGCTGTATATTTTTAAATACACTGCTCAAAAAAATTAAGGGAACACCTAAATCACACATCGGGTCTCGATGAACGAAATATATTAAAGATCAAAATCTTTAATGTACATTGTGTTATTTGTTGAGAACAAAATGACATAACAACAGTCCCTGGAAACCAAAATCACCAACCGATTGAGGGCTAAATTCAAACTCACACCGAAAATTAAAGTAAACAATTGAAATCACTGGCTGTTCCAACTTGTATGAATTTCATCACGGCAACTCATAATGTGACTCAGTAGTGTGTTTGGCCCCCATGTGCCTGTATGCATTCCTGACAAAGTTTGAGCATGCTCCTGATGAGACGGCGGATGTTGTCCTGGGGGATCTCCTCCCAGACCTGGATCAGGGCATCTGTGAGCTCCTGGACAGTCTGTGGTGCTACTTGGTGGCATCGGATGCACCAATACATCTTGTCAGATGTCCTTGAGACTCTGCTTGACCTAGATCTGCTATTCATTAGGCTAGGGGTCCCATAGGCCCTAAACCCAAGCGCCAGAAACAACTCATTTCTTACGGTCTCATTTCATTGTACAAATTAATATTAATGTTTTAGTACAAGAGGGATGTCCCATCAGCTAGCTAAACTGTGGCTCACTGGATTGGCAAACATTATATTTAGAGAGAGAAAAAAACGTGACAATCTATTGTGGTGGTGTGTAGGAAGCCTGGGAGGGAGAGAGAGGTTGTTCATGTCTGGCTGGGAAGGGGGTAATGAGGTACCTTTTCAAGCAAGCAGGCTTATTTATATATCACAATTTATACATAGAAGCAATTCAATGTGCTTTACAAGGAAAAGAAATACAGCTCCGGAAAAAATTAAGAGAACACTGCACCTTTTTCTTTCCTTTCTAAAAAAGTTGAAAAGGAAAGTTTTGAGTGAGGAACAGAAGTGTTCAATTTGCAGTGGTCTCTTAATTGTAACCCTTCTGTTCTTCCCTCAAAACCTTCCTTTTCGACTTTTTTTAATCAAAAACAGTCAGATTGTTACAATTCACTAACCACCCTCCAGGGGGACTCTCCACCCCGGTATCTCAATCCTTGCACTCCAGCGCTAGGATAAACTCATCAGTCCTTTTGTGAGATAATACCCTGCATTGATGTCTAAACAGCAGCACGAGAACTTGCATTATCCGTCATCAGCAGATACATTTACACAGAGGTTATTCCTCTGATAGCACCGCAACTTGCATTACAGAAAAATCATTTAACAACTGGTAAAACATAGAAAAATGTAAATAGAATAAAAACAAAATAAAAACATAAAAGCAATTCAATGTGCATTTTCAGTTATTTTTCTTTGTCACTGAATGTTGTAAACTCTTTGTATGTTTTTTTCACTTGTCTGTTTGTTATTTTAATCGTAAAAAATAAATAATAATAACGCTTCCAGTATAATCCAGTATAATGTAAAATATGACAAAATAGTATAAATACATATTGTAATGATCATCATAAGCCTATATCTTTTGGTCCTGTATTCAGGGGGCCAAGCAACAAAATTGCTGGAACCCTCTTATAATCATTTGTTTTATTATTATTACTATTCTCCAGGGCCATTTTCAGAGGCCCATAGCTCAGTCCCCTCTGGTTCAAAACGCTTCAAACTTTGCCTGATTGTAGACGGCCATGGTCTGAAGGACATTGGCCATTATGGTACTGATACACCTCAGGGTGACGTTGTAGCACTCAGTCGAAAATGGAAAAAGTGAAACACATGAACCGAATGTCGTAGAGACACGCAAGTTCCAGATATTCTTCTTCTCATGCTGACCAAAAAAGTATCTGGGACCTTTCAAATACGCCCCTTGGATTTTCCTCCATTTGTGAAAAACTTGTTAACGACATCTCCTCCAAGAACATGGAACGGATTTGCATGCCGTTTGGTGTGAAGGATCTTTGAACCATTATCTTTAAAAGTTATAAAAGGATAGTTGATATCTCAAACAATATGGCAGCAATCAGTGAATGTTATTGAGGTGGGCAGGGCTCTGACTTTAAGGCCATAAATCCCCATGGGAATATCTAACAGCTACAAAACAAATCATGCCCATTAACATCTGTGCCAATGAAGGGACAGCAGAAGTCATGTACAGAAAGACCTTATGGGGGCGCTATAAACCTCACCATGTTTTGCGTTATTTTGTAGGAAAAAAAACGCTTGAATGACATCTCCGAGACCGCTGAAAGGATTGGCATGCCGTTTTCTGAGAAGGATCTGTGGACCATTATATTTAAAAGTCTATAAAAAATGTTGAGAACTCAAACGATGTGGCCGCAATCCGCAATTGAATTTGAAGTAGTTGTGGCACTATTTTTATAAGCGTATAAATCCTAAAAGGATTATCTAAGAAAGATGCTACTTGCTTTACAGAAAAAACCTAAGGCCTGGAATGAACCCCGAAAGGTATGAACCGCTAGCTCACATGGTGGCGCTATAAATGTCACTTATTTTAAGAAATTCACCAAAAATTAACCAAATCAGTCAGAGACATGAAACTTTCTGAATGAGGTAACTGAGACGCTCATTGTTTGCAATTGTTTTATTGATGGAGCCAAGGATTCTTCAGCTAAACACTTTCCCATTCAAAGTCAGTGGTATTAGGAATCCAACCCGGGTGTCAATCCATTTCGGCCACTGCGTGGGCGTGTGACGCTACTTCCAATTTCCCATCTGATTAATCTGTAGAGGAAGAGGATTTTAGCTGTCACTGAGGTGGCTAGCAAGCTCAAGGCTAGGTGGCTAACGCAATGCGGCTAATGCTAGGTGGCTACCGCAAGGCGGCTAATTCAGGGTGGCTAACAATAGGTAGCTAACACTAGATGTCTAACGATAGGTGGCTAATGATAAGGGGCTAACGCAAGGTGGCTGACACATGGTACGTTAGGCTAGGTGGCTAACGCAAGGTGCCTACCGCTACGTAGCTAACACAAGGTAGCTAATGACTTTGACACTTCGCACCTATACACATCTTAATGCCACTACAGCAGCTAAAAATGTCACGTGTAAAATCACACTATGTAAAATCACACACACATTCTCCTGTCATTCAGAATACAGACAAATCCTTCTTTTCATCCAAGAAACCACAATCATCCCCCCACAAACACGATGTCCCGTATCTCTATACACAACACACACATTCTCCACTCTATACACACATTCTTTCTTCAAGGTCTTTTTGTTTGGTTTTGATTTCCTCTTCTTCGATTGGACATCCTGACTACTAGCGGCAATGGGCATTTTTAAATAGCAAAAATTATTTCTCTAGTTACAGCATGTAGTGAGATGCTTCCTTTGCCCTGCTTGGCCTCCAGAAATTCTGCTTGCAGCTTTAATTCTTTTTCTTTTTTTACTAATTAAACATTCAACTCATTACTCTATGTGTTTCCTATGAGATTTTCTCAAACTCTTAAATTCAACTGTATATGTACTTTTAAAAAGAACATTTTACTCATTTAGCTGATGCATGTATTCAGCATAACTTAGCAAATCTACTGTACAGCACTGCATAATTAATGTTACTTACAGAGAAAGGAGAGAAAATAATGAATTGGAAGTATTCGGTGGCTGTAAAGGTACAATTCAGTCAGAGTGAAAATGTAGCTTTTTTTTAATCGTTAAATTTTAAATGTAACCTTTATTTAACCAGGTTAGCCTCACTGAGAATAACAATCTCTTATTCAAGAGGGACCTGGCCAAGAAGAGCAGCACACAATACATGACTTAAAACAGTACATTAAATCACAACATTAATTTGGATTAACATCGTTCCAATTAGGATCAAGATTCAAAACATTTACAGCACCCCATTTCAATATCTATCATAGTTTTGATAGTCACTAAACAATTTAGTTTTAAAATCTTTTGTAGCTCATTCCAGGTGGAAAGTGCACAGTACTGGAACACTTGTTTCCCTACTTCAGTATGTGTCCTAGGAACCGTCAACAAAATACATATATGAGAGCGCAAGCAATATTTCTCATTAGGCTGTTGGGCAATGTAAGAGCATAAATAAACTGGGAGCTTTCCAAGATTGGCCTTGTAAATAAAAATGTACCAATGGGATAATCTGCGTAGAGCTAGTGATGGCCAGCCCACTCTCGCATATAGGGTACAGTGATGTGTGAGAGATTTAGTTTGTAACAAACCTCAAAGCCCCATGGTATACAGTATTAAGCATACATAATGAGGACATAGAGGAGAGAGTCTTAAAGGAGAGAGTGTCATCAATTAAAATCCCAAGGTATTTTTATATAGATACAGACTCAGTTACATTACCATGCAATGTAGTAGGAAATGGAAGATCTATCGATTTTTTTCTTGGTGTATGAAAACAACATGTATTTTGTTTTATCAGCATTTAGAACAAGTTTCAGCTGATAAAATCTTATAAAAACAATATCAAAAGCGATGCGTGCCATGGGATGTTTAGTGAGTCAGGACAACTGTGACGACCCATCCAAAAGACTACACCACACAAAGGACAGTGTCACACTTGCTGCCCTACTGTGATGTGCTATTTAGACCGCTACTGAACACAGTTTTAATGTTGGCGTGTCTTGCTGAAATAAGCAAGGCCTTCCCTGAAAAAGACATTGTCTGGATGGCAGCATACAGCTCCGGAACAAAATAAGAGACCACTGCACCTTTTTCTTTCCTTTCCAAAAAAGTCGAAAAGGAAGGTTTTGAGTGAGGAACAGAAGTGTTCAATTTGCAGTGGTCTCTTAATTGTAACCCTTCTGTTCCTCAATCAAAACCTTCCTTTTTAACTTTTTTGGAAAGGAAAGAAAAAGGTGCAGTGGTCTCTTAATTTTTTCTGGAGCTGTATGTTGCTCCAAAACTTGTATATAATGTTCAGCATTAATGGTGCCTTCACAGATGTGCAAGTCATCCATGCCATGAGCACTAATGCACCCCCATACCATCACGGATGCTGGCTTTTGAACTGTGTGCTGATAACAAGCCAGATGGTCCCTCTCCTCTTCAGTCTGAAGGACGCAAGAGGAGAATTTCAAATTTTGATTTGTCAGACCACAGGACAGTTTTCCACTTCACCTCAGTCCATCGTAAATGAGCTTGGGCCCAGAGAAGGTAGTAGCGTTTCTGGATTTTGTTCATATATGGTTTCTTCTTTGCATGGTAGAGTTTCAAATTGCATTTGTAGATGCAGCAACGTACTGTGGTCACAGACAATGGTTTTTTCGGGAGTGTTCCTGAGTCCATGCAGTGATTTCCACTACAAAATTGTTTCTGTTTTTAATGCAGTTCCGACTGAGGGCCCGAAGATCACGACCATTCCAAAATTGGTTTTCGGCCTTGTCCCTTGTGTACAGAGATTTCTCCGGATTCTCTGAAACTTTTAATGATATTATGTACCGTAGATAATGAGATCCCCAAACTCTCTGCAATTTTTACATTGAGAAACGTTATACTTAAATTGTTGCACTATTTGCCTGCGCAGTCTTTAACAGAGGTGAACCCCTTCCCATCTTCTGAAAGGCTCAACCTCTTTAGGATACTCTTTTTATACCCAATCATGTTACTGACATGCTGCCAATTAACCTAATTAGTTGTGAGATGTTCCACCAGGGTGTTTTTTTAGCATTACACAACTTTTCCAATATTTTGTTGCCCCTGTCCCAGCTTTTTTGAAACATGTTCTTGGCATCAAATTCAAAGTGGGCGTATATTTTTCAAGAAACAATAACATTTCTCAGTTTCAACATTTGATATGTTGTCTTTGTACTATTTTCAACTGAATATAGGGTTTAAACGTTTTGCACATCATTGCATTCTGTTTTCATTTACATTTTACACAGCGTCCCAACATTCTTGGAAACGGGGATGTAGATGTAGAGGTCGTTCAAAAAATCAGTTTAAAGTCGCTATGTACATTTACACTAAAGTAATATTCTAAAAATATTACTTGGTTTATTGGTATTGCAAGTGGTCGACAACATAAAGGGGACAGAATAGACAAAGTGCACAGAAAGTTGACACATACCTAATGCCCATCAGTTCAGCAGTGTGAAATACCGACTTTACAGGTACGCAATATCTAGAAACATTTTAATGCACATGTTAATATGTACACAAACGTCATATGTTATGCATTGGCATCGGACAGGCCATTGTATTGTAGATACTAAAGACAGTGGGTGGCGCGCACAGACTGTAAAAAAACAGAAGGCGAGACCAGATGAGTGACACTGACACGCCCCTGCTAGAGCGGTGGTACGTTCTGACGCTTTTCCACGTCGCAGTTCTCGTTGTCCCCGATGGTAAGCGGTTGCGTGTACGACTCGAGTCGAGCTAGGCCGGAGAAAGATGGCGGCGCCCGTCCTGAGAGTGTCCACCCCTCGATGGGAAAGAATAGCTAGGCTCCTTGTTTGCGTATTGGGCATATTATTGTCCGTGTACGCCTTTCATGTGGAAACGGAAAAGTCTAGAGACTCGAATTATCGGGCCATGTGCGACATCAGCAATTCTATCAGTTGTTCGAAAGTCTTCACCTCCAGGTAATTTGAATTCAACAGCGGCGCCGAGTAACGTTACTAGTGTGGCGCTCTGAATGAGACTGGGCGGTTTTGTGGCATCATTGTTGGCACGGCTGCGCGGGCTGAACTGTCAAAAAATATTTTAGCATGCTCTCTTCTTGATCAAGTTTAGATAGCCCGTCTTTGGTTTTCGCCAGATAACTAAAAAGAGTTACAGTCATAAGTTGCTTACTTTTTATAATAAACTTGGGGCTAGTTCTCTTTAAAAAGAATGCTAACGCGCTACGCTACTTATTCACCTGCCAGCATCTATATAGCTATCAACTAACTGACTGTTGTTATGTAGATGCCAGTAAAATGTTTTATTCATTTGAGTGGTTGCAGTATCTGCACATTTTGTTTCCAACCTTCTCAAAACAGATAGCTATATTGTTTTCGTTTTGTTGGTAAATTAACTAGTTAGCATATAGGGAGCCACTGCACTGGTAAGCTAACATTGGATACCTAGCTCAGTTAGGCTAACTTGCGAGATTTGATAGGCTTTACCAATAAGCTAGTTTTGCAGCTTGAGTGTACCTAGCATGTGAATCAGTTGCTTAATTTACACAGTGAATTCGCTGGGGACAAGTAGCTAAATCACATTTTCCTATATCCTAAACCCATGTAGTTAATTCATGTAGATAACGTTAGGCAGCTGACATGTCATAGCAATTGCCCAGCATAACTATCTCAAATATGAACCAACCATTTCTGCTGCTAGTGCTATTGAGAGATTAGTTGAGGGTTGTAATATTTTAATGACAAGATGGACCAACCTGATCTTTAGATCGTAAAATGCAAGTATTTATATTGACAAAGCTGAAGACACATAGCTATGATTATGTATTTCTGAAACTGTTGAATAGTCTTCTGTTATTGTAGTCCTGAAGCAAAACGGTGTCATGAGATGTTTCCTTTCATCCTTTGATTGTTAGTCATTCTTAGTTCTCTTATCATGTGCCCTAGTCTAAGGGATGTTTGGTCATTCATGTGTTCTCAAAATAGCTCTATCTCTATAGATTAGCCTGTTAGCACATTCACACTCTGGTTTGGTGTACAAATGCTGACAGTCAGATTTCTGGGGGACACACAGAGAATTTTTTCCTCAGACATGATGAAGTCATGAGAACAACACTGCTGAGAGAGTAGTTGTTTCTCAACCACCCTGCCTGCTGAAGGCCCTCATGTGAGTCCTTGACTAACACCCAAGTAAATAACCAAACCAGAACTTGAAACTGTCTTGAATACTGTCATACTGTACGCATTGGTCACAAATGAAGCAATATACTGCCACTATACCACAGCTAAAGTTTGTGTCCACGCATCCCCTCACTTGGTCTTTTTATTGCTTAAGTTTATTGATTCAACAATGAGGGCTTTTCATGGCAGATAACTGAAACAGGATGCTATTGATTAATGCGTGTAAGGTGTATACAAGAGCTATATTGGGAAGTACCTAGGCCTTTACCATGTAACGTAACTGCTGGGCAAGAACAGTAAATAATCCAACTCCAGGAATTTGGCCAATTACCTTGGTCAGTTTATTGTAGTAACTTCTTAAAGCATCAGTTGCTCAGGTAAACATTCAAATTCTTCTATTCATTGTTGTTGACATTCTATACTTTTGTGATTCTGCTACATAATAGCTGGTATTAAAGATGTTACAGTTCCTTGTTTACAGGGATGTTTTCTTGGACAGTTACAAAATACTTAATGGGCTCTTGGCAAAAAACTTCAGTCTGTCTAGTAAAGATTGCTGATTATTTTCCTGTGAATTGAATGCATTTCATTGCCCTATTGCCCTGTGGTGTTGTTTTTTTTTGCAGTGAAACATTTGTGTCGTTCTACCTCACTAAAGTTGGCTGTCTCATGGGTGGTTGATACTTCTACAGTTTACTGTTTATCCTTCTTTCCATTCAGTTTTGCATTAATTAACCCAATGATAACTGGTTATTGCACTGACTAGGATGGCTTGTTTCACTACCGATGATAAAACCTTTTGGTTTGCACGGAGGCATGCAATTGGACCAGCCAATAAAGCGGTGGTTCTGTGAAAGCCTGCTTTTACCTTTTGTGTTTGTGACTTGTAAATTGCGTTGCTGAGCCTACCTGTTGAGCTACTGTATCTGGACGCTTGGGCTGCATGTCTTATTGTAGACCTGTCTTATCTTTATTGTTATATAACATAAAGCCTGATTACAACATTGCCCAACCAGGATCTAGCCCAATAAACGTTTTACATTTTAGTCATTAGCAGTTGTTCTTATCCAGTACTATTTACTGTTGGTGCGTTCATCTTAAGATAGCTAGGTGGAACAACCACAACCCAGTAGTACTAAAACCTACTCGAAGAAGCAATCAGCAAAGTCATTATTATAAGAAATGAATAAAAGTTACCTCATTGGACATTGTTTTTTGTGTACTTTGCCCTTTATCATCTTAATTTAAATGCATTGGTCAGTTTTCCCATGCAGTTTGTCAATGTCACAGTTCTAATTCTTAATTCATCTCCATGTGTAGATGGGGTCGAGGATTTGGACTGTTGGGCTCGATCTTCGGAAACGACAGTGTGATGAACCAGCCAAACAGTGTCTACGGAATTTTATTTTATGTCTTTCAGCTGTTACTAGGTAAGAGTTTTGTTTCCACACGCTAGAGCTTTTCAAGGAGTGGAAATATTTTTGGGGTGACAAGCCACCTTGATAGTCACTTAGGGCTATTTGTGCTGACACACATCTCCCAGGCCCTCTCTCCCTCTTTACTATATTTGACTGCTTCCTGGCTCATGATAAGGCTGAATACGAGTCAGCAGGACTGTGGAGAAGTGTATTAGAGGAGGGATACTTAGAGCCTCCTGTCCTCTCCATAAGATTAGAGATACTACTTTTGTTTTTAATTAAAGGAAAATGACACTCTTTTGGGAAAGACAGCTTTTTCTTCACAGTTATTATTATTTTCTTTACTATTAGGGCATCAGTTACGTGATTATGTCTGTGCCTTGCTGCAGCACCTCCCAGCGGACTCGGGGGAGTGGATTAGGACTCATTTGTCTAAGCACATCTTGCCAAGATGTTCTTTTATCACACTGCTTGCTCAGATAGGAAGGCCAAAATCTACGTGCTTGGAGGACCGCTTAATCTTTGGCCTGCGACCACAAGTGAGCTTGCAGAAGCCTGACCCACCATGAGGGGTCACTAGAGTGTGGTATAACACAGCCCTGTCCGACATACCTACCTCTCATCCTGGACAGTGCTGGGTAAATTTGCACCGCCCTCTACCTAAGCCCTGGTCACCTTTGCGATGCCTTCATCAAGTAAACGTTTGCTGTCCCCAGAGGAAGAAGGCTGTGCTTTGCCTCCCTAGCACGAATGTTTCAGAGTGGCTTATCCATCATTGGGGCATTATAGATGTAATTAAAGACGTCAGTGGAATACAGATCATAGTGGATAGGAGAAAACTGTCCTTAACATACAGTAAAGCTATATCTGTCAGAGTGGGTGTTCATCAAATCCGCAATGCTCTACTTATTGTAACTGACTAAAAAAAAAAAAGGGTCATTTTTGATGTTTCCCTGATCGTTTCCATCTACCTTGTCACAAAGTAGGCCAGCATATACATTCCACCAGGCTGAAATTCAATTTTTTCCCTTTTTGGGATACAGCTGTCACTATATTTTTTTCCCCCTCCCTTTCCTGATTTCACCATATCCAGAGTCTGAGATTGACGCAACCCTTCCTTATAGGCATTCGCTGCAAGCCATTCTGTTTTTTCCCATGCTACTTTGACAAACCAGGAGGTCACATGGGCATAAAGGCGCGTAGGTGCGTTGACGCGTCTGACAACGTTAGTGGTCTTTGCAGATGGCCCGGCTGCCTGAGGGAGTTTTCTAACCTATGCGATGCTGCCCAGTTGGCATCTCCCATGTCAAATTAAAACGTGTCAAGCTGTCACATGGCTGTAGTAATGGCCATTTTAGATAATTTAAACATTGGCGCAAATCTAGGTTCTGCATTTCACATTTAAATTCCTTCTTTTAATTCATGTTTTTACAACTACTGACAAATTATTCAGTTTTCCCGTTGGCTTTTGAAACCCCAAACCCCAGTCTGGTCTCACGGTTTTGCGTCTCTGGGTTTAAAACCTCGGTTCATACGGTGCGCTAAATGCTACACTGCCTGTCTGCTGTTGTAGCAGCTTTGAGGTTTTTGCTGACTCAGTCCTGCAGGTTTAGATCTGTTCTCCTACTGACTTTCCTGCGGGCCCAGGGCCTGCCTAGTCACCTGGTGCTGCCTCTGAACAAGAGACCCTTTGACCCATATCGTATTACCACAGAGGCTGTTTTGACTAACGCAACAGTGGGACGGCAAGTGTAGCTCACTGTGTCGACAGTGTTTAGGTGAGTGAACATTTCCATTCAAGTTATGGCACTTAGACTGAAGGCCACTTCATAAAGGGACTGGTTAGCAGTTAGCTGAGAATTACTGAAAATATATATTTTTTTCTTCCCAAGTTTTGCGATTCGCTCAAATGGAAGTGTGAATCAGTCTTTTGAAAATCACTTTTCTCGATGAGGCAGAAAGACAGGGCAAACCGAGCCAGAAAAGCGGAGATCACTGCCACGTCATCATGTCTGTAATGTGCCATTTGGAAGGTTCAAATCCAGAGGTCGTTCTGCGAAGACCGAGCTCCATCTCAGTACAACGTGGTACAATGCAGACACTACGCACTTGGTTTATTGGCGTCATAGAGGATGAAGTTGCCCCGTCCTCCTATTTACTGACACAGACATCTCTGCCCGAATGAATGTGAGACTCAAGCATCAATAAGGTACGGGGAACCTGCCAATGACCTTAGTGATGTGAGTTTTTTTGGGGAAAATACTTAGGGGGTGAGGACAAATCGTTCTGTTGCCACTATCTGGAAGACACATTGGCACTGATGCAAATTGTTAGTCTGGAACCCTTCAGGTTCCAATCATTTTGCTCACGAGAGTGGGTGACAAAATTGGTTTTGATCAGTCATTCTAATAAATGTGCACAAAACCTTTTGGCTTAATGGCTAATAAGATTTAGAACAAAATACTGGATGAAAAACAACTAATAGGCGCAGCTACAACCTACTGGTGCTAGCTAATGTTAGATTGCTTTTACTACAATTTATTTTGTCTGTCTATGATAGTTAAAAAATGTCTATAAATTCTGAAATGTTGCTGTATCGATTTTCTTTCCCCTCCCAACTCCAGCTTGAACCGTATCCTGTAGCTCCCTCTCCTGCTGCATTTTCTTACAAAGGATCTGTCTCTTTACCTCTGTCATCTCAGAACTGGGAATAGAAGCCTGTGCCAGAACCAGAACACCTTTCCTTTCTCCTCCATCCAAAGGGTCCGGTGCCGGGCCAAGCATCCGGCAACAAAGTGGTACACTGCCTTAAGCAGACTTGGTCTCAAACACTATTCCAATTAATGTCAAATGCTCCCGTGCTCTATTTAGCTTTCCCCACTTAATGGACCAATAGGAGAGTCCCTGAACGGCAACCCCCACGCAAAGCGTTTGCGTTGCTGGAATTTTAACTTTGGGCCCCGGCGTGGCTGCCCTTTTGATGTGCGCGTTGGTGCGCTCGCATGCTGTGAGTTTCGTTCAGTCTCGTTGCCTAATGGAGTGCGCACGGGCAGACATTCTCAAATGGTGCGGTGCGGTCGTGTCCCGTCAGTAAGCTCTCGCCGTCTTCTGTGTGATCCCCTGCAGGTATCACGGTGAGCGCGATGGCGGCCCTGATCCTCATGACGACCTCCATCCTGTCGGTGATGGGCTCTCTGTACCTGGGCTACATCCTCTACTTTGTCCTCAAGGACTTCTGCATCCTCTGCGTCACCACATATGCACTGAACTTCATCCTCCTGATGCTCAACTACAAACGGCTGGTTTACTTGAATGAGGCCTGGAAACAGCAGCTGACTGCCAAGCAGGACTGAGAAGGGGGGAGGGGGGCTCAAAGTACCGTAGGCAAGTGAAAAATATAAGAAAAAATGAAATGTGACCTCTCGAACCGAACTTGCCATCAGGAGACCTTGCTTCCAAAACAATGTTTATTCTGCTGTGTGTTATAAAAAAAGAAACAAGAAATAGATGACTGTAAAAAAGAGAAAAAAAAAAGTTGGGGCCAGACATCTCTCAAGTCCATTGTCGCGTACATGATGGAAGGATTTGAAAAAAAAAAAAACAGAAAATTATTCCTTCTGTTTAATTTTATTATTGTTTCGTTTTTATTTATGCTCCCCTCACGTAAGAGATGAATGTAGTTTTGGAGGTAAAAAAACATTCAGTTCTGACAGCAAAGCAAAAGCAGAATGCCAGCCCTGACCGTGGAAGGAGAGAAGCCAGGACACTCCTCTCTTGAACAAAAACGGACCGGAAATGCGGAAGGAAACGGAGACTTTTTAAAGGCGTATACTTGAAATAGATAGGAAGGGCCCGTACCGTTACGACAACCTGCGCCGAGAAATGGGTCAGGAAACCAACGCATGGTCTTGTGATCATGGGGTTTACAACTGTACAGTTCCCAGCCGCAAGGATTCCGTGTGATGAGAGAAACGGATTAACAAACACCATACTGAATAGGGTTTTTTATGTTTACACTTTACAGCAAGTTTTGTCTTTGAAAAGGACCACTAATATGGAATATGGGGGAATGTGAGAAATTGTTTGTGAATCAGTCACTTCTTGGTTCTTTTTTTTTTTGTTGCAATTCTGTAAATAGCTGCTGAGCAATATTACAGACTAGATTGTGATTTAGTGTTGAAATAGATAAAGGAAAAAAGACATCAAAACAAAAAAAGAAAATCACTAAACGACAAACAAAAGAAGTTACTGAAGTCAAGTCGTCATCTGGGTGAATTCATTCTGTCTGAAGTTGTTTTGCAGCCAGTGTGACATCTTCATTTCCTGCAGTCCCAAATGAGGCATGCTTCTCAGTTGTGTGGATTCAATGTAAGTGCTCACTGATCAGTTTTGTTCATCTCTTTTGCGGAAGTCTCATTGAAGGTCCCAAGGCCCTCGCCAAAATGTCTTCAGAGCAGGGTTGTGTTTATTAGGCAACAAGGTTTTTAAAAAACATTTTGCACTAGAAAATAAGCATTTCTTATTGAGAAAAGTCCAGGTAGCGCCTCCCCCCTCCCCTTTTCAGTTTTCCTCCATTTGGTGCCTAATGAACATGACCCTAGTTAATTTCTCCCTGCAAGACTTTGTCTTAGTCTTCATGATGGCACCTTCACTGTTTTGTCTTTGTCACGTGTAAAAAAACAAACAACATTCCTTAGATGCTTCAGTGGGAATGGGATCTATGAAAATGTGCCTAAGAGGAGGGAATTTATTTTGGAATGTGGGGGATACATTTAATCTGTCACTATACTGTCTAATCATTTTTACAAACCTATTCCATTGTTAACATTACCTAAATTGTGTTCTTAAAAATGCCATCTTAGCTTCTCTCTCAGCCCTCTTTCCTTTATGGTCTAATGATGAGGCATTCAGTTATAGCAAAACATAAAGGAAAGCAAAAAATGTACTGATATCATTTTTCCAGGTTACGGAGGTTGGTTTTTAATACGGTTCACAGACCCTCTTTGCGGTGCAACCTCACTGTCAGTCCCCACTGTTGGTGCGAAAGCGTGTCTGTTCCCACGTCGGTTTGATCGCTTCACAACAGGTGCTGTGGGAGGTGGAGTAGCCGATAGATCGATCTCAAAGCCGTTTAAACCAAATGGATGTTGTGTCTGATTTGTAGCGTTACTATCTGGAAGCGTGGACCGTGGAACACACTGGCTAACGGTTTCACAGTTTCGTTACTATCCGGACACGTGGACCGCGGAGCACACTGGCTAACAGTTTCGTTACTATCCGGACGCGGGGACCGCGGAGCACACTGGCTAACAGTTTCACAGCTTCGTAGACGTCTCAGACGGACACTCAACGTGGCCGCATGTTAAGGCTGATCATTTGGTTCACGATTGTTTTTTATGATTTCGTTTTGTCCTTTCTGCTAGACGGTCGTGGTCTGCCGTATCTCTATGTCCCTGATCCTGAAATGCAGGATATGCTGGGAATGTTCAAAACGGAAGAGGCCGTACCTCCGTAAACGCAGCGGTCTAAATTTGGGCAGTATCGGATGCAAATTACGTGCTTTCACGTTAGTGGGATCTTCCCCAGCTGAGCTTGTCCCCCCTCCCCCCCAGGTTATCGGTTTTTGGATGGCAGGTTGTAACTTCCCTGATCACGGTAACATTACGGCACTTCCCTGATCACGGTAACATTACGGTTTGCATTGTAACATGGTGTAACGACAGCAACAGTCGTAGGCTATTGTCCGTTGCAATTTTGGTAAAGTGACTTGAAATGAAGTGTCATTGGGACAAGACATCGTTTGTGGATGATGATTAGGGAATGAGCCTGTGTGCTCTCGTCTGAAGGCTGACTCCCACGAGTTAAGTAACGTAAGCAGGTTGTATGGCATCGACTTTCCGAGGGATTACTCACTGTGACCACGCTGGCAGACGGGATTGAGTAAGTCTGTGTTTAGCCTTACAGACAGGGATAAGCAACATAAGCGGTCGCTTAGGGTCCCCAACTGCTAGGGGGCCTCTGACTGCTAGGGAGCCCCTGACTGATGGGCGTGAGGGGGCCCCAAATGAAATTTTGCTTAGGGCCCTCAAAAGGCTAGAGCCGGCACTGCTTATAGAGTAGGGTTAAAGTGAATTTGATTGTAATTGATCGACAGTATTGTCTGCTGTCAAAGTAAAAATACACATTTACAAATTAATTACAAGGAATGAGCTAATATAACTGTTCACCTGCTTTTAGGGAAGCCCAATAAGCTTAACTCTCATGAACTCACTCTGTAAAATAATTGGGATTTGCATGCGTTTTTAAACGACTATCCCCAATACATCTGTGAGGTCCCTCAGAGAAGTGTTGAATTTCAAGCACAGGATTCAACTACAAAGACCAGGGAGCCCATTTGATGATCTCATAAAGAAGGCCGGTGATTGGCCGTTGGGTAAGCTGCCATCTCGTCTGGGAGGCCTGCTGTTGGCTATTTTAAAATCAGAAACGGTTTAATTGCTGTGATAATAAAGCCGTAAGGAAGTACGGAACTGCATTGTGATTCCAACGATAATTACCCTAACCGTTAAAATCTATTATTTTTACTCAGCAATACTGCAAAAATGCATGTCAAAGGAATGCACTCTGCATAAATGGAAAAATCCAATGCTACACTACCTCCTTATCTTAAGAAATCATGGTGTTGTTATGCCTGACAGTGGCAAAGGCTGGGGGAATTTTTTTCTTTTTAAGATAAGCACGAAAAAAATCCTTGAAAGAACACTGCTTTAAACCTGACACTGGCAGCAGAATTGACCCTCCAGCAGGACAGTAACCATCTCTTCCTCTGCTAAGTTAGTGTTGGCTCATGTCTGTTTCAAGCTTGTTTGCAATAATTGAATTGTCATGTAGCCATGGTTACCATCCTTGACAGTTTGAGGGATTTTGATTAAACTAATGGGTTATTGCACAAAGCTTTTAGAAACTACAATTTGCAGATATAGTTGCAACCAAAGGTGTGTTGAGTCCGAGGGCGAGGCATGCTCATATACATTTATCTCGATTTGACAGTCAAGGGTTTCGTGGAAATAATTGAACAAAATCACAAATACTTCATCAAGCGACAAAATGTGAAAATGTCCAGGAGGGTGTAATTGAATACACAGTAGGGCCTAACATTTGAGCAACAAACCTGAATAGCAGTCGATGCCACGGTAGGTCAGTGCTATGTGTCCATGACAACCCATGTCACTGGCTTCATAGAGAAACCTTTGACAGGGAGACATTTTGAGACTAATGTCTGTCATCGATGATACCTGAAATGACAGTACACAACACGAAAAGCTAAACAGAAGCTCAACACTTCAGAGGCACTCTTCAGATGCACCAGCTCATCATATCTTAGAGTTTTTGACATATTTCCCCTAAGGTGTGAAATCAAGGAAAACCGATACACAACGTTGGTGATTACTAAGAATCCAGAGGGGTGGGCAGAGTCTTTGGCTTATTCTGTCCCACAAGGTCCCTAAAAAGTTTTGCAGAATTCTCAACATGTTGAACAGAGACACAACATTTAAATGATCAAAGAAACACAAACACAGTGAAACATCTAATCAACCGGCTAATCTAATTCAACTGTCCCGTGTCCATAGTATTAGAGGAATTCTAAAAGGTCTCAAGACTTAGAACCATGATGGCCTTTTTTTTGCTTCATCAAAGAATGCCGTCGAAAGTGCCTTCTGTTGGATCTCAGCTACAGGAAAAAAAATGCTTGTGAAGAGAAGAATGATGACAGTGATGGGAACTTCTGCTTACCTTCCTAAAGATGTATTTCTGATCAAAGACAGTGACATCCACGGTACAGTTCTCTGTCGCTAGTCTGGTTGCCAGTGTGTTTAGGATCTCTTGCTAACTAGCTGTGGAATGGTCAGGGTTTGTTTGTTTAGCAGTGTGATCGGCAAGAGCCCGCATCTGAGAACAGGCTACTCCCTCGCCCCTGTTGGGTAGAATGACACAAAACAGCCCTGTCTTGTATTTAAACGGTTAATTCATTTTTAATAAAATTTTATTTTCTTTTATTTTATTTTTTTTTTTCTTAGCTTTATTTTGAGTACATTTTTAAATTTACAGTTATTTTATTAATTTATCTGTTAGCATTAGAATACTTGTGCTGTAAAACACATTTTCTGTCAGAATTTTAAAGTTATTTCTTCCTGACAGACCTACTGAAATAATGTTTTTCTCCCCTTATGTCATATGAATAGACTCCATTGGTAATATTGCCCATTAGCGATATAGACTTATCATTATGGGTTATTTCACCTGTTTTTGTTTTTTATTTTATTCTGGAAGGCTCTACACTCTAAAAAGAAAAGGTTGGAGGATACTTTGAGGGGTTATACAAACTGAAATTGGAGGAAAAACACTTATGTTTGACTAATCCAGGCAAAGAGCTTTTCAAAGAATCCATTTTTAATGGTTCCTTGACTAACCTTTTGGGATAGAATTTTGATGGGGTAGGTTCTGCAAAATCTTAATTGTGGCCCCTTCTGGAGATCTTTGAAATTACCATTTTAATTTATTACTTTAACTGACAGGGGTTCCCCAGTTACAATGAAGAATCCCTGAAACAGGGCTATTCAACTCCAATCCTGAAGAGCTGAAAATTTATTTTTGCTTTTAACGTGGTAGTTAAACTCACCTGGTGTCTCAGGTCTGGATCAGTACCACATTAGATTAGATTAGGATAAATCAGACGTGCTTAGGCCCTCCAGGAATGGAGTTGAATAGCCCTGCCCTAAAAGATCCTCCTGGAACATTTTCTTATAGGTTATGGGAATCCATGTGCTTGCTTTCTTATTCATTTGTAATCAATTTTTTCTTTGTGGGAGTAAAGACTAGGGTTGCTTCTGTATTTGCCAAATATTAAGTTGAAAATCTGTATTTTCTTACATGGAAAAAGTGTTACATGAATGGTAGATTGAATGCGTACAGAGAAAAGATCGGATGAAATCCACTATTTGCTTACTTGTGAGAAGCTGTTGCGAAACTCAACACTACAGTGGACATTTTAAACTGTTGTTGTGTGGAAATGGTGAACCATTAAAACATTCCCTCTGAAGCAAGTTTTCTGTGCTTTTTTTTAAACATTCCTATTGAATTACCTATTTTTACCAAATATATTGAAGTGTGGAAAAAATGAAATCTCTGAATACAGCCTACCAATGTAATTACAATAGTATACATTTGGAATCCAAACTAACCAGTTTATGATTAAGAATCCCTTTATTACTAGGAATGTAGGAGATAAATGACACCAGTCGGAATGTTTGAAATGCTCTGAAAACAAGGACTGACTCGACCTGGCTGTTGATAAATATCACAGTATCTGGCTTGCTATGGTCTAAAACACAGGTGTCAAACCGATTCCACGGAGGGCCCAATGGCTGCAGGTTTTTCCTTTAAATTGGTTCCCAGTTCAGACTTAAACAACCAGGTTAGGGTAGACATTAACCAATTAGTGACCTAATTAATCAAGTACAAGGTGAGAGCGAAACCCTGCAGACACTCAGTCCTCTATGGAACCGGTTTGACACCTGTGGTCTAAAACAGTGTTTAATTTAACCTGTAGCGCTGAAGACCTACAAAGCTATAGATGTGTAAGTAAATATTCAGGGATTGTTAATCCTGCATATGTTGGCTCAGTTGGAAATTACTGTTACAATTTCAATGATGCTACAGTGCGGATGACCAGCGCTACCAGCTAAAGCAAGCCCTCAGTTACCCACTGTCCATACACCATACACTGTCCATACACTGCCCATACACATGCTGGTGATAGGATGTTTAATTACATAACCGTGCATAAACTGTCAAGTCAGAGTACAGTATACCGCATGTTTTTATATAAAATCTTGGTTGAAAAGTGTTATTTTGATATTCTTAATATTGAGCCAGCAAGTATAAAAAAAATATATGAAGAGCCATAACACACCTTGGATACTGTACTTTAATAAAATCAACTTCCTATTCATTTTCACTGACATGGAACCGCATTCATCTATAAAAAAGGGTTGATCCCTAAATTAAAAAGAGTTAGACCGTTGCACTGAGGTTGATTATGTGCTGTGGTCTTCGGAATGTCTTGTCATGTGAAAGAAGCACTCTGTGCACTTTTTGCTTTGTTCCCTGTACAGGGTTATGTTCATCAAAGGTACAAAACGTGACAGTGAAGCACAATCTGGACTCCAGTAAGAAAAGCTGTTTTTTGTTCCTGGTTGCAAACATTTCGAAATGTTTTCGAAATCGCAGTTTTGTGTGCTAAAGAATACGACCGCCATGGTGCATCATGGGTACTTGGGGCAGGTAGCAGGGGTATCTGGCCCAGCTGGGAAGCAGGCCTGTCTCATTGGCCAACCTCCAGTACCTCTCCCTCAAGAGGAAGGCCCCAGCTTTGGGCTGCCTCTGCCGGCTGAAGATGCCTTTTTTGTTTCCGACCACGCGTGTCACCGCTGCCGAAAGAGAAACACAGAAAAGGTTGGTACCCAGAACAGGATGGCTGCTTGTTTCAGCTGTTGTAGAAGCCTATCAATTACATCGCTCTGCTGCAGGAGATGAGCAAGCGACGCTCAACAATTTCGACAGCATTGAAACAGGCCACTTCCGCGGCACTGTGCCCCTCAACTACAAGGGGAAGACTTAAGCCTTTGTCGGAGACTGTTGAAACGGTGATGTGTTGCTCCACATACAGTAGGTCAACGATGATGTCGCCACACATTTAAACAGGCAGCTCTACTTCCAGTGTGAGGACTGGCTGGGTAATGTGTTGTGTTCAAAATATTCATGCGACAGTGAAGGTGTCTCTGACATGATTTGTTTAAATGAATGTTAAAAACATGCCACAGGGCGTGCTGCAGCCATTCCAAGAAACTAGGTTTATCTCACACTGGGGAATGTAGGTACATTTCACAAAGACCAGCAGGTCCATGCAAAGTACTGGTATAGTTTCAACATTTTACTGGGGTAGCAATCAGATACTAATAATCCTTTGTCTATGCCTGGACACATTTATGTTAAATATTAGCTCAGCTAAGAAAGCAAAGGTAGGACATTCTACGTAATTGGTAGGCGTGACAAGAAAGGTTGGTATGCCAGCTATTTAAATCTATTCCAGTACTACAGGTTTTATTTTATTCATCCTTACTTTGTGCCGTCATGAAATCAGCAAAGTTCCAGATGAGCTCTCCAATGACATACTCCTTCCTCTTCTGGTCAAAAACATCATGGTAGTTCTGTAAGACTATCTTCTGGTACTCCTCAGTGAACATCATGGGAGGATCCTATGGGGAAGAGAAAAAAATTTAGCTTTCTATTCAGCCTTCATAAGTTCAGTTTATTCTCACCCATTTAAGTATATTTGACATGATAGAAGTGGGTTGACAATTCAAGAGCTACCACTTAACTTTCAATTAGTGGTTTTCAACCTGTGTTCTAAGCAAATCTGACAGACTGGCATTCAAACCATTCTTTGCCTCAAAAAGACCTTGAAATCTCAGTGGACACGTCTGTTTGCTTTAGACTAAATGCCAATACTGTACATTCTTTAAACTGTTTCCAACCTGTAAGAATTGTTCCATTGGAACAGTTTCCAGAACAACAAAGAGGTTAAGGAATACTTGCAGTGTGAAGTCCAGGAACCACGTCGGCTCCATATTCACTCTGGATGATGGGTTTCTTGTACTTGCCGTACCAGTTCTCAAACTGGGTGTTGAGCTGGAAGGGTATGACCTCCAGGTGACCCGGGTCATGATACCAGGAGAAGTAACTGTTCACACAGATAACATCCACGTAGGGAGCCTAGGGAGAGATGGGGTTCGGTGTGAGCGCAAATACGAGGTCAGCAAGCTGACAGGGTTCAAAATTGTTTTTATTGGTATTGAATTCCAATTAATGTCTGAAATTATGACGTCTTCAAAACTGACAGAATCTGCGTGAACTGGTTGTGAGTATATGAGTATAAAAAGTTTGTACAGGTAAAGATAGAGTTAATTCCAAAATAACCTGCCTCATTTGCTTTCAATTCACTTCGTATTGAACGGAACTTTATTGACATAACTGGCGTGCTTGACATTACCCATAGTTGACTGTTTGAATAGTCTTGAGTAACATTTCTACTCAGACTAGCTTATCATTAGCAGGAAGCCACTGTGGTTGCAGAGTCAGACCTGCTT
This sequence comes from Esox masquinongy, assembly GCA_016801175.1. Lineage (NCBI taxonomy): Eukaryota > Metazoa > Chordata > Actinopteri > Esociformes > Esocidae > Esox > Esox masquinongy. The sequence goes on from JACXGI010006987.1 coordinate 21,878, forward strand.
ATTAAACCAGGATGATTGAATTAGGGCCCAGGTATGCCTTCAAAATAGCTCTACATTTTGGAAACAACAGCTTTAGAATCAAGCACACTCAAATCCATAGATCTAAAATGTGACTCCCTGGGGGAAAACAAAGATTGAAAGCCACAGTACGATGATTAATCTGTAGACAGGGAAGTATTACCCCTTTGTCCCTGGCGAAGTTACTGTCAGTGATGAAGGTGACGGGACGAGTGGCATCCAGAGATTTGGTATGACCTATCAGTGTCCTGAAACGACAAACAAAAAACATTCACACTGTCGACTGTTTCATGGTGGAGTTTACAGTTAAATCCAGGGGGTCAGAGGTAAGGGTTCAAAGGGCCATGACCTGTAAGAAGTCAAACCGTAACACCGTCACCACTTAATATCAGGATCTCTTTGTTAACTACAACAAAGGTATTCATTGTAATGGCAAGGAATGGTATGAGGAAAACCCTGCTGTTTGACCCAGTCACTCCCTGGCCTGAAGTGGTTCAGCCCCACCCAGGAGCTGCTCTTTAAATGGGAGGGGTCAGTCGCAGAATGCCTGCTGCATTCCACACGCCAGCCAGCCATTCTACCAGGAAATGCTCCAACTCACCCGTACACCTATCTCTACTGTCTAAAGGGTCAAATGGGTGGGTTTCTCCGATGAACTATAGACACCACTGCTCCGAGGAAAAACTGTGGCCTTCACAGTCTTGCGTAGTTCTCTCATTCTAAAGAGGCATTCAGTAATTGTAAGTTGTGATTTCTGGTAAGAATGAGTAGCCTACATCACTTGTTCTCCAGTTCTTTTATTTATCATTTCACCCCTTATATCGTGGGGTGAATGTACCTTTTAAGGAAAAAAGACAGACATGAAGGCACAGGGATTCAAATGTTTTCTTACTTGAAATAGAATTCAGCAGGGGGCATCTCAGCTGCCGGCTCATTGGCTACAGACCACATGACCACGGAGGGGTGGTTCTTGTCCCTCCTGACCAGTTCGTCCATAACTGCCAGGTGATGCGACAGGGAGGCGTTCCCAAAACTACGTCTGGGGGACAAGAGACAGGTGTGGGTTAGTGGAAGTCCCTGACGTTATGGTGGATACAGTGATGACAGCTAGCCTTCCAGGGGTTCAACACAATGGGGAATAACATACAGAAATACCTAAAAATATACCAGGAAATCTACACCAAAATCCTTACTCAGACGAAAAGAATGCACTCTCTAGCCTTGTACCTCGATTAAGCTTACAGATGCCCAAGCCGCCATAAGGAGTCGCTAGAGCTCAATAAGGCGAGACCATACCACTGCGCCATTCAGGGGCCCCTTTCTCTTCTTGAATGTGAATTCTCTTTTCACTTGGGAAATATTGATTGGCAAGGAGTTCCATTCAGTATTGTTTTAAATAGATGGGGAGGGCATCGGATGCAGCAAACTCGCATGCTTGTTTTTTGCCCGTATATACCAATTGGTTTGACGAACACTGAGCATTTTTAAGATCTTAAGACTAGATATACTTACAGAATAAAGCCATGGTAATTTAAGACTAGATATACTTACAGCATAAAGCCATGGTAATTTAGGGTGCAGAGCAATAAAGATGTTGACAGTCTGTTATGATCAAGCTGATGTTTTTACTGCAGGCGACAATATTACTGTCAGTGGTCTAATGTAGATGTGACAGGATCAAAGACAGAATCACCAGACCAAACTGATGTTTTAAACTTAATATGAAAACAGACTAGTCAATGGTTTATACATGCAAGCAAATCAAAGCAGTAAAATAAAGAATTGAAGAAAGTGTATCTTTAAAAATGTCTGACATGCAAGAAAAACACCTGAGGTTTATTCAATAGTTGTACAACGTAACTGCCCATAATTTGTTTGCTTCCCAGAGAAAAATTTAAATATTTTTCAAACAGGGCCAACATTTGGCTACAGTCTGTGACTAATGACTGCTTAAGTATAAAAACATGTCCAGTCACTACTTGACATTGCTGTGGATAAGAGCCTCCGCTACGTGACTTAAATGTACTCCACCAAGAAAGTCGTTCCTTTCAAATGCTGCCAACAACCCTGGTGGCTTTGAAACCTTTAAACTGTCCCTCTGGAGGGGAACACAGAAAGAGGAACCGTCACCAAGTCAATGGCTTACATGTCTTTGATGCCCACACCGGGACACTCGTCGATGACCACAATGCCATGACGGTCGGCCATCTGCAAGATCTCCTCAGCGTAGGGATAGTGGCTCGTCCGGAACGAGTTGGCCCCTAGCCACTTCAGCAGGTTGAAGTCCTTCACGATCAGGGGCCAGTCCAGGCCCTTACCTCGGATCTGGTGCACACAGGAAGCAGGGGAAACAGAACAGTGAATGGAGGAAAACGTCCACGCGCTCCCTTTCAACGATTATTCCACATGCCTGACTGCGAACTACTGGAAATAGCTTATGGTCAAAACCACGCAAAAAGCGATAATTCAGCTCCGACACCCATTACTAAAACTCTGCAATTACAGCGTGTAACAACGGAGCCGGTGCACACCAGTTGTGCGCACAGGGCAAATTTTACAGAGGGTTTTACTGCCCCCTGGCAGTACGACTCAGTACTCACGTCAGCGTCCTCGTGTTTGTTGACTCCATGGAAATAGAAGGGCTTGTTGTTGATGAGGAACTGTGTGCTGGTGACCTGTATGGTACGGATGCCAACGGCCAGAGAATAAACATCCTCGTAGACGGAACCCTCACTAACCGACGTCAGGTGAACCTGGAAGCACACGAGTCGAGAGATGCAATTCATTCGGAGAGGTGAAGATTCCTTCCGAATGTTTGGGATTCAGATAGAAATACAATGACATCAACTGACAGGATTCCCAATCCTGCACAGCAGACAATCATATCTGTTCCAGGAATTTACTTAAATCTGAACTTTCTGTAATTTCTGCACCCTTCTGAAAAGACTCTAGCAAGGAGGCTTTTCTAGTACAAGCCCACCATTCACAACTAACACGAAAACAAACCAAGTAATAGAAAATGTGCTATAAATTCCCTGAGTAACCTAACAAAATTCAGTCTTATTTCACATTCAGTGGATCACCTAGGTCTTGTAAAATGCATCAAGGGACAGAGCCCAACTTAGCACTTCAAAAAAATAAAATAAATTGTGCCAATTCATTGGACATACAAAACTGAAATGTCTTATGTAAAAAAAATTCAGACCCTTCCTTTAATACTTGGTAAAACCACCTTTCTCAGCAATCACAGCTTGCTCACCATATGCCCCTATCAGCTTTCAACACGAGGATTTGGCCAGTTTCTTCCATTTTTCCAAGCAGATCATCTAAAGCTCTGTTTGACTGGATGTGGAGTGTCGGGGAACTGGTCTTCAGGTTTCCCCACAGATGTTCATTTGGGTTCAAGTCTGGGCTTTGGCAGGGCCACTCAGAGACACTCACAGACTTGTCCTGAATCCACTTCTGGATTGTCTTGGCTGTGTGCCTCAGGTCGCTGTCGTGCTCAAAAATAAATATTGGCCCTGGTCTGAGCTTCTGTGTGCTCTGGATCAGGTTCTTTCAACGACTTCTCTGTATTTTGCTCCGTCCATCTTTCCCTCCATCCTGATCAGTCTCCCAGTCCCTGTTGCTGAGAAGCATCCCCTCAACATGATGCTCCCACCACCATGCTTCACTGTAGGGATGGTATTAGCCAGGTGATGAATGGCACCTTATTTTTGTCAGTTGTAGTGCTTGGCAATCTTTGAATTTGGTATTTAATACAATCTTTGTATTTCATATTTAATATTTTGTATTTGGTCTCACCACACCAGAGAATCTTTGTTCCAATGCTCTCGGAGTCCTTCTTTATAGACACTCCTGAAGGCTACCATAAAGGCTTGACTAATGTGGTACTGCAGAGATGGCTGTCCTTCTGGCAGGTTTTCTTATCTATGCAGAGAAACTCTGAAGCTCTGTTAGAGTGGTAGTTGGGCTCCTGGTAATCTCCCTGACCAAGGCCCTTCTTGCCTGGTTGCTTAGTTTTGCCAGACAGCCAGCTATAGGAAGAGTATTGATGGTTCCAAACTTCATCCATTTCACAATTATGGAAAAAACTAAGAGACCACTGCACCTTTATCTTTCCTTTCCAAAAAAGTTGAAAAGGAACGTTTTGAGTGAGGAACAGAAGCGTTCAATTTGCAGTGGTCTCAATTTTAACCCTTCTGTTCCTCACTCAAAACCTTCCTTTTGCTGAGAAGCATCCCCACAACTTGGTGCAGTGGTCTCTTAATTTTTTCCGGAGCTGTACACTGATCAAAAAAATTAAGGGAACACGTAATCATCACAGTATAACACCAAGTCAATTAAACTTCAGGGATATCAATCTGTCCAGTTAGGAAGCAAAAGCAATTGTGAATCAACGTCACCTGTTTTGGTGCAAATGAAAGTGACAACAGATGCACTGAAGAGGCAACAGCAAGACAACCCCAAAAAAGGGAATGGTTTTACAGGTGGTGGCCACAGACAATTGCTCGCTCTCCTTATCCTTCCCCTTTCATAGTGAGCTATGAAAACTGCACAAGCCAAACTTGACTTGTCTGACCACTCATCGGTCACTGAAACATATACGTTTCTCCTACCTGAAGCCTGTACTACAGCTGTTCAACATGATTGTTTGGATTATGAGAGATGACCGAGCCCTAAAAAAGGACATCAAGGAGGATCATCATTGACTATCGTAACAACAAATACTCAGATCCTACCACAGATTGCTTCCTTCCTCGATGCACGCTTTACGACTACATGCATCAAGAGCAACAGGTTGGACTACATAAAGACAAGAGCAGCAGCAGAGCTGCACAGTATGCTGGCAGGGCGGGTTCGTTCCACGGGAGACACCAGTGGACCACAGACAGAAGCAGGAGGAGCCGACGCACCAGGCCCAGTGGAACCAAAGAAGGTTAAGACGAAACTTAAAAGCCATTACAAAAAGATCATAGAAGCACCAGCAGCTGCCCTGTGTGACAGAGGTGAACACTGAAGCTGAGACTGAAGCTACCCGCAGACTGTTGATGCTGGCAGTGAGGCAGATCCCCTGGAGGGGTGGAGGGTCCATGAAGGAACCTTTCAAGACTGACCAAACTGGCCAAGAAATGCCCGTGCATTCCTGCCACAGGGGCACTTCAGAAAGGGCATTCCACACTGGTGACAAACCACAGAGCAGCACTGAAGCCAGATCCAGTAGATAGGCATGTTTTCCTAGACCATAACCTGTGAAACCAATATGACTGTCTGTTCTATATCAGGAGTTAACAAATTGGTTTAAAGAAAGTGGACAATGTTTGTTGTTTGAGAAGCTGTTTTGAAGCTGTGATCTTGTCCTTGTTGACTTGAATATTTTGATTATTTTTTCAAAAGTTATTTATTTGTATTCCTGTGTTTTAATAAAATTTAAACCAATAGCACTACTTTATTCAATGTCAGTGTTTTTTATCAGATCAGTATGAAACTATCAGAATGGAGAAAGCGCATTAAAACCACTCATAATTAATTTGTTGCCACTCTATGTATAAAAATAAATACCATAACACAGTGATACCGTCAAAAATGTGAAAAATATTGTGATATGATAATTCAGTCATATTGCCGAGCCCTAGACGTAGTCCAACCTACCACCATAGAATACGACTAGGGACAAAGCGTAAAATACCACCATAGAATACAATAAGGCACAAAGCCCAAAATACCACCATAGAATACAACTAGGGACAAAGCCCAAAATACCACCATAGAATACAACTAGGGACAAAGCCCAAAATACCACCATAGAATACAACTAGGGACAAAGCCCAAAATACCACCATAGAATACAACTAGGGACAAAGCCCAAAATACCACAATTAGAATACAACTAGGGACAAAGCCCAAAATACCACCATAGAATACAACTAGGGACAAAGCCCAAAATACCACCACAGAATACAACTAGGGACAAAGCCCAAAATACCACCATAGAATACAACTAGGGACAAAGCCCAACTGACCTCCAATGAATAAAGATAACCTGGGTTCTCATGCATTAGATAGGGCCACCACAGGTTGACGTCGGTCACTTTGAGGACCCCAGAGGGTCCACTGGAGGAAGCCACACAGTGGCCATCTTTGTCCGAGAGCGTGACCTTCAGCATCATGGGGGTGGGACTGCCCAGCGCTGACACTTCATAGGAGACTAGACCTAGATGGCAGATGGGAGAAAACACCTCAGAGTACACTAGTGTCACTTCTACACTGTTCCACAGTAGCTGGAGCAATGCAGAAATGGACCAGGAAAAGGGACATGGATGAACTTGGGAATAAACACATCCAAGTTATCACTTCAGCACGTGAATAAGAGTACATCATTTTTGCTGCACTCACCAATGTTGTCAGCGAAGGTTGCCATGACTGTGATGTCATCCACATACACCTTAGGAGTTGTGTACAACAGCACTGGACGATGTAAACCAGCATAGTTGAAGAAGTCAAAGTTGGTGTTTTGCACAACATAGCCAGCAGGATATCTACAGTATAGACAAAACATATGTATTAAAAATACAATGAATATACTGGAAACACCAAAAGTATTATGAAGGTGACACGTTCTATGTTGTTTCCGCTCTGTATTCCGGCACTCTGTATTCCGGCACTTTGGGGGGGCTGTGTACAAAACGTCTTGTAATTTTTACATTTCATTTGAAATGTATCAAAATATCCTGAAATGGAAGCTGCACTCCAGTCAGTCACACGATCACCCCCCTCACCCTGTCCGAAAGTGCGTTCACCCTGTCCGAAAGTGCGTTCACCCTGTCCGAAAGTGCGTTCAACCTGTCCGGATGTGCGTTCAACCTGTCCGGATGTGCGTTCAACCTGTCCGGATGTGCGTTCAACCTGTCCGGATGTGCGTTCAACCTGTCCGGATGTGTCTGACCTTCAACCCTGTGGTCATTGCATTATTTCAAATCCAATGTTCCGGAGAACAGAGGCAAAAAAAAATTTTCCACTGTCCAAATACTTTTGTCATTCACCAAATTTCCATTGACCAAAGTCAGTCACATCACCTGGTGGGGTCGTCAATATGTTGGATGGTCCCCGGTGGAAGAGTCTGGAGGGTCAAAGTGTTGTTGACCGCTATGGTGATCCTGCAGGCCACATCTGGCTCCTTACGGAGGACCTCGCCTATCTCAGCCTCGAAGGGAAGATGGCCGCCGTTGTGCTCCGTCACTTTGACCCCATTCACCCACTGACAGGTAGAGAAATGACAGAAATATACAACGTGTGACCAGACATAGCAACATGCAATGGGTGAAGTGTACATTGCAGATTAACTCGCAATGCAGAGGATGTGGTGGAGTTTTTCACACCAGGCCTAATGGCAATGAAAACAAAGTGACAAAAGACATGCAAGACACTAACCACCACTGAGTAGTAGTGCGCACTCCCAACCCTCAGCACGATTCTGGTCCTCGCGTCAGACACCCAACGTGAGGGAACCAACACCTCTCGCTCATACCAGACCCAGCCAATGAAGTCCCGCAGTCGTGGGTCTTGCGTGATGTCATTGTAGCTGGCAGGCACTGGCATGTCAATCACAGGACCAGTCTAGACAAACCCACACAGACAAAAAAGTGAGCGAAAAGGGGAGGCAGGAATGAACGGCAACAAGTGTTTACTTTACAATCATGTTTATTTGAATTATCTTCCAGACAACTAATCACAAAGTAGTATGTATTAGTTAATATACATGATCAATCTTGGCAGGATGAACGTGATGTCAATTTGGTGGTATGAAAGTTAATCATAGCTTATTTTTGCAAAGACAGACTTGTCTAAAAAAAAGCAGGACGATTATACAAAGTACCATATACCGACCACACAAACGGAATAATATGGGCTGATGCATACTCTACATCTGCATTAGTCTTTATTTAACATAGTCTATTTACCTCTGCAAGGCGATTTTTGTACCACTCCTGTTCAAAGCCCACGTTCCTGCTAGGCGACATGTCTGCTCGGAAGTTCCAAAGACCATTCAACTCTTTAATTTCTCGCGACGACGACTCTTGAGGAAAGAGCATACCACTGTTCTGCGAACGACCGACATTCCATAAAGTAGACAGGAATAAAAAAATATTTACTAGCCTTCCTGACGGCTCCATTACAGCACTCCCAAAAACTACTTTGGCTGCAGCATGCGGAAGATAGTCACATGACAAACTCTTGATGTATGTCACGTGATGACGTGGTCGTTTAGTAGTTCAACTGTTCAAAAACATGCAAACGTTCTGAAACAGTAATTAACATTTAATTTGTGAAAAAATATTTTTGGGAAAAGAATTATCATATCACAATATTTTTTTTTGTAGCAGCAGAATCAATTGGAGATTACCTAAAAATATTTCTTTGTTTTGGGTGTTAGATTGGGTGTTACATTGTGGAATTGAATACATGCTGATTTTGATTTCAGTGCACTTGATTATCTGGTGTATAGCCAGGCCGTATCCTGTCTGCCCTGTGGCCTATCTGTAAATAGTTGTGGTTGGTCTAAAAAGTTATGTAGTGTCTGGCAGGCTGTGTTTCAAACCTGCGACTTTCAGCTCCCCAGCCGTGTACACTACTCGTGCACAAATACCCCAAAAGAGATATCCCGTTTGGAGGAGTGGGTAGTGACTTCACAAAGGTCACTACACTACTCCCACAGGAGAGCGTTTCTACCCCTACCAAACGGGAGAGCATGTTCTCACGCTTCACTATACCACGTTCTTCACGCAGACATGTCACTCCAATGGCCATCTGAGCCAATCCCACTTCTAACAACAATGTGGCATTTGGCGGGCAGTGTCTCGAACCTGCGACCTTTGGTTCCCCAGCCGTGCGCACTACTCACTTCTCCAAATAGGGACATCCCGTTTGGAGGGGAGGGTAGTGCCCTTATTAAGGTTGCTACATTAATAATGCAAGACAAAGACTGTGAATTTTTGCACTTCCTGAACTCCGTAGATCAACGCGTTCTTTAGTCAACGCCTAGATGGCGCCAGTGACCAAGGAAAACTGGAGCCCGCTCAAAACCTTTCATTCAGAAATAGAGCCTTCAGGTCAGAGCCCATAATGAGATAACAAAATGAAAACCCTGAGTGTGTAGTGTGGGACAGAGGTGGCAACATGCTCATTGTGTGTATAATATTGTAAGATTGTGTCCCCCCCTATGACAGAGTGAAACCGTCTGCCTCATATCCAATGACAGAGAGGATCTGTCTGATAACCATTGAGAGACGATCCTCAAATCCAGTACATTTCTTTTCTTACATTTAAGTACTTAACACTCCTATCTAGGTTTACTAACATTGTTGATGATACAAGGGCAAAGAGCCAGAATGGAAAATGAAGCCATAGCTCCCATTCTTACAATAAGTGCCATGGAATTTTCAGTGAGCACTGATTCAGGACATCCATTTAATCACCCACCTGTGAAATGACACCCTTTGCAGGGGAACATACCCTTCACTGCCTCGGGGGAATTAGAATTTAAGTTTTGGACGCCAGGGGAAACGGTCCCCTACTGGCCCTCTAACACCCGTTCCAGCAGCATCTGGTTCCCCATCCAGGGATGGAGCAGCACAGACCACGATTAGCTTCAGAGGCAACCCAGCAGTGGAATGGAGAGTGTTATGTCGCTAGCCAACGGCCAATGACAGAGAGGATCCATTCATCGGGATATGAGGTCACCGCCTACAGAATAATGTTGCCAATGAGATCATAGTGTTGTCATAGTGTTGTCTCTGTAGAATCATGTAATACATAATAAAAAATACATTAGTAACTCATGTATAGCTTATTTGGTGGGTGGGTAGGGCGGTAGAATTAAAAATGATAACATTTTATCCACTCACTCTGGATACGAGCTTCAGCTAAATTACGCTAACGTCTGCTAAAATACATCAAATATTTCTGTTATTAATTAGTTAATTTCCTGTTTGTGTCGAAGTCTTTTTCATGTGACCATAAAGATTAGGTTGTACGTGCTCTTTGCAATCTATAAAATTGCATTTTGGTTGTTTTTAATTGCATGAACTGTTTCAAAATAAAAATGATTTCTGTGATTTGTTAAATTTCGTTAACTTTATCAATGCATGTGGTCAGAATTTGACTAAGATACCCATGTGTCCAAATGTGTAAACAATTATGTACCATGTGAAATGATATGATATGCCCATCCACGGGTCTACCATGTGAAATGATATGCCCATCCACTGGTCTACCATGTGAAATGATATGCCCATCCACTGGTCTACCACGTGAAATGATATGCCCATCCACGGGTCTACCATGGTGCAGTTCAAAGGGCGGTCGTCTTTGTTACACCTGGGTCCAGGACACAGTGAAAGTAATTTCAACATTCACAGCCTTTGCCATAGGCACAGTATCTGTCTGCCAGCACCAGTGTGAATGATATGATCTTATCTTCCATGACTCTGCAGTTCTGGTATGTAACAATGTGACACCCTTCAGAAGTGGACCTTTGATTTGGTCTGAGTATTACTTTGAGTTTCATTTTCTTGACCTCTAACTGTATTTGTACAGCCAGGTCAAGGTGGCCCTGCACCCTCCGATCTTACCGGGTAGTGGTTGCGGGGGCATGGGATCAGCTGTAGGTTTGGGGAACCCTGGTGTAGAGTCAGCTGAGGAGGGGTAAGAGCACACATCCTTGTGGTTCACCAGTGCCGATGGGTGTTGTGTTGAGTTCTGGGGTTAGGATATCAGTGATCCACAGACAGAAAGCTCAGGATACTTGTAGCTGTGCCAATCTGTCTTGTAGGAGTTTTGTGATGATTGTGTTAAACGCAGAGAAGTCCACAAACAGTAAGGTAACACAGAGTCAGACACCCCACCTAATTAAAAATATATATATACAGCTCTGGGAAAAATTTGGGAAAAGTTTCTCTGGTTTTATTATTCATAGGTATGTGTTTGAGTAAAATGAACAGTTTTTTTTACTACATAAACTACTGATAACATTACTCCCAAATTCCAAATAAAAATATTGTCATTTAAAGTATTTATTTGTAGAAAATAACAACTGGCCAAAATAACCAAAAAAAGATGCATTGTTTTCAGACCTTAAATAATGCAAAGAAAACAAATTCATTTTCATTTTTCAACAACAAAATTCTAATGTTTTAACTTAGGAAGATTTCAGAAATCAATATTTGGTGGAATAACCCTGATTTTTAATCACAGCTTTCATGCGTCTTGGCATGCTCTCCACTAGTCTATCACATTGCTGTTGGGTGACTTTATGCCACTCCTGGCACAAAAATTCAAGTAGCTCGGCTTTGTTTGATGGCTTGTGACCATCCATCTTCCTCTTGATCAAATTCCAGAGGTTTACAATGGGGTTCAGGTCTGGAGATTGGGCTGGCCATAACAGGGTCTTGATCTAGTGGTCCTCCATCCACACCTTGCTTGACCTGGCTGTGTGCCGTGGAACATTGTCCTGCTGGAAAAAACAATTCTCAGAGTTGGGGAACATTGTCAGAGCAGAAGGAAGCAGGTGTTCTTCCAGAATAACCTTGTACTTGGCTTGATTCATGCATCCTTCACAAAGACAAATCTGCCCGATTCCAGCCTTGCTGAAGCATCCCCAGATCATCACCGATCCTCCACCAAATTTCACAGTGGGTGCGAGACACTGTGGCTTGTAGGCCTCTCCAGGTCTCCATCTAACCATTAGACAACCAGGTGTTGGGCAAAGCTGAAAATTTGACTCGTCAGTGAAGATGACCTTACTCCATTCCTCTACGGTCCAATCCTTATGGTCTTTTGCAAACTTCAGCCTGGCTCTTCTTTGCTTCTCATTGCACTTCAACCCTGCCCCTAGGAGCCTGTTTCGAACCGTCCTCGCTTTGCACTTCACCCCAGCTGCTGTTTGCCATTCTTTTTGTAGGTCACTCGATGTGATCCTATGGTTGTTGAGTGACATTCGAATGAGTTGACGGTCATCTCTGTCAGTGGACAGTCGTTTTCGCCCTCTGCCAGTCTGTAGCTTTGTTGTCCCAAATGTCTGTTGCTTGACCTTGTTCTTATGAACCGCCATCTTTGAAATTTTCAGGATGTAAGCAACCTGACACTCACTGTATCCCTCTGCCAGTAAAGCCAGAATTGAACACTTCTTTTCCTCACTCAAAGCTTTTCTTTTCAACTCTTTTGTCATGCTGAATAGTTATTTTTTTTATTCAAATTACCTTTGAGGTACTACCTGCACTGTTTTTGCCATCCAGCTGGTCCTATTGCAAGAGAATAGTGATGATCACAGCAGTGGTTTTTATACTTTTCCTTGTTAAATTAGATTTGGTTCAGGTAATCACCAAATCAGTACCTCATTAAGTAAAATGAGGTGTGCCTGTGTTGGAATTTAACAGATAATGGAATGGAATGGCTGCCATACATGTAGAGATGCTGATTTAAGAAAAATTAGGAGTGGTCTCTTAATGTTTTCCAGAGCTGTATATCACTATTGTGTTTTGAAATATTTTCTCTGGGTGCCACTTCTGTAGAAACTGAAATTATCCTTTGTTTCTTTGACATTTTAAAGTAATTCATCTTGAGTTAATACATTTTTTTGTTATTTAGAAAATTATTGAATTAAGTTAGTTAAATGTTTTTATATATATACAGTTAGGTCCGGAATTATTTGGACACAGACACAATTTTCATAATTTTGGCTCTGTACACCACCACAATGGATTTGAAATAATACAACCAAGATGCAATTGAAGTGCAGACTTTAAGCTTTAATTCAAGTGGTTGAACAAAAATATTGTATGAAACATTTAGGAATTGCAACCATTTTCATACACAGTCCCCTTATTTCAGGGGCTCAAATGTAATTGGACAAATTAACACAATCATAAATAAAATGTTCATTTTTAATACTTTGTCGAGAACCCTTCGAAGGCAATGACTGCTGGAAGTCTGAAAAGCATGGACATCACCAAGCGTTGGGTTTCCTCCTTTGTGATGTTTTGCCAGGCCTTTACTGCAGCTGTCTTCAGTTGCGTTTGTGGGTCTTTCTGCCTTAAATATTGTCTTCAGCAAGTGAAATAAATGCATGCTCGATTGGGTTGAGATCAGGTGATTGAATCGGCCATTGCAGAATATTCCACTTCTTTACCTTAAAAAAACTCCTGGGTTGCTTTCGCAGTATGTTTTAGGTCATTATCCATCTGTAAAGTGAAGTGCCATCCAATCAACTTTGCTGAATTTGGCTGAATCTGAGCAGACAATATATCCCTATACACTTCAGAAATCATCTGGCTGCTTCTGTCTTCTGTCACATCATCAATATACACTAGTGACCCAGTGCTAGTGACCCAGTGGAGAAGCAAGCCTTCTCCATACTTGTTTCTTCCCATCATTCTGGTACAGGTGGATCTTAGTTTCATCTGTCCAAAGAATGCTGTTCCAGAACTGGGCTGGCTTTTTTAGATGTGTTTTGGCAAAGTCTAATCTGGCCTTTTTATTCTTGAGGCTTATGAATGGTTTGCACCTTGTGGTGAACCCTCTGTATTTGCTCTCGTGAAGTCTTCTCTTCATGGTAGACTTGGATAATGATATGCCTACCTCCTGGAGAGTTTTATTCACTTGGCTGGATGTTGTGAAGAGGTTTTTCTTTACCATGGAAAGGATCCTACGATCATCCACCACAGTTGTCTTCCTTAAACATCCTGGCTTTTTTGTGTTGCAGAGCTCACCAGTGCAATCTTTTTTTCTCAGAATATATCAAACTGTTGACTTGGCCACTCCTAATGTTCCTGCTATCTCTCTGATGGATTTTTTTTGCAGCTTAAGGATGGCCTGTTTCACTTGCATTGAGAGCTCCTTTGACTGGGTTCACAGCAACAGCTTCCAAATGTGAATGCCACACCTGGAATCAACTCCAGACCTTTTACCTGCTTAATTGATGAAGAAATAATGAAGGAATAGCACACACTTGTCCATGAAACAGCTTTAGAGTCAATTGTCCAATTACCCTTGGTCCCTTGAAAAAGAGGGAGCTACATATTAAAGAGATGTAATTCCTAAACCCTTTCTCCAATTTGGATGTCAATACCCTCAAATTAAGGCTAAGAAACTGCACTTTAAAAGCCCATATTCATTATTTAACTGTAACTGGAATAGATTTTGGTGAACAGCCAAAATAACAAAACTTGTGTCAGTGTCCAATTATTTTTGGACCTAACTGTAGATGTAGGGTTGCCTTCAGATAATTCATCCGCTTGTTTAGAGAAATAAATGTTGATGTTTTTTGAGTAAAAGGTAACATGTTATTAGTTAGTATGTTTGGGGGAACATGTCCCACCCCTTTATGTTTGATCTTTCACCTGTTTTGGCAAAAACAAAGTGTACTTTTTAGTACACTTAAAATATACTACTAATTTATTTCAAATAAATTATATATTGTTTGACCCAAACACGTTCAGTAAGGAAGGTGATTATCAGGCGTAGCCTGGTTTACTGTTTTATGAAGTACAACCTGCATTTCTTAGTCCAAATTTCACAAGCTGCAATTCTACATATCATGTATTGTTTGACCCGAACACGTTCAATAAGGAGTATGATTATCAGGCATAGACAGTTTTTACCGTTTCATGAAGTACAACCTGAAATTCTTAGTCCAAATTTCACAAGCTGCAATTCTACATATCATGTATTGCTTGACCCAAACACATACAATAAAGGAAGACAGTTGGCAGGCATTGTCTGGTTTTATGGTTTTACAACCTAAAATTGTTAGTCCACATTTCACAAGCAACTAGGCTACACTGCAAAAAATATGTCTTATCAGATATATTTATCTTGCCTTCTGGTTAAAAATATAACCATCCTTAAAATTAGGTAGCAAATATCTCCTCAAATATTGTAAAATTTTCTTTTCTTTTTTTTTTGCAATATAGCTCAAAACAAAAGTTGACAATTTTTTGGTATTTTTATACGAGGAGGTCCTTTAGAAATTATGTTGGCTTCACCAGGTTGTTAAAAAAACTCCCACTGTTATGTGTCCTTGGTAAATTGTGGTGGTCATTCATGTTGCAAGGTTCATTGTAGATCAGTTGCCTATAGTTTAGGGTGCAGAGGAAAGCAATGTATTCTATTGAGTTTGAAACCAGTGTATTCTATCGAGTTTAAAACTAATGTATTCTATTGAGTTTGAAGTCAATGTATTCCATTGAGTTTGAAGTCAATGTATTCTATTGAGTTTGAAGCCAATGTATTGCACTGAGAAAACAGATGCCTGAAAAGGACAAATCTTCCAATGGGCGGGGCTTCCACGTTGCCACCCCCACAGGCTTGTTGAGGTGTTTTTTGCATGCTGATAAACTGGGTGGTTCGAGCCCTAAGTGTTGATTGGTTGAATGCTTGGGTTCTCCACATAGCTCAGTCAGTGAGAGGATGGTACTTACAATACCAGGGTTGTAGGCTTGATTCCCACGGTGAGCAAGGACAAAAGAAGTCAGAAAATATATCCCCAAACTACTGTAAATTGCTGTGGATTAGATTAGTGTCTGTAAGAAGACTTACTGTGTGCAGATTTTGATTGTGTACCATAGAAGTGACAAAAATAAATTCTGTTGGGATCCACTTGATGACAGCAATAAGGTACCTCAGATGAGATGCATCCTGCCGAAGTCCTTCCCTTCGCTATGGTATATTGGAAATATGGCCCACCTCCTCTGGCCTCGTTGCTAAAAGATAACTGAGGTTACGTTACCTGGCTGTCCACTCCTATAAGTACACTATGTTTTCCTTTCTGTACATTTTTGGTCAAATAGTGATCTTTTCTTTCTCTTTAGACATTTAAGGATGAATGTGTGATTTTCAATTGTTTGTCATCTCCAAATTAAAGAAGCATCGCGTACACGAGGTCAGTTTCTTCATTAAAATTCAACACAAGAGATCTGCACTGTGATAAACCATTAAAAGAAAATACAGTGCTTGAAGGAATCTTTAGCGTGATAGGGTGTCCCACTGTGACAGTTCAATCATTTATTTACTCAGCTGTGGTCCTTTGGGAACGAAGCACTTCTCTAGGGAACACAACACCAGTTCCCGCATGTCATGGTGTTGGGAAGGCAGGACACGAGGCACAGAGTTAGGGAACATCCTTTCAATTTCCTTCTTGCCAACACAACGAAGAAAACAGCAAAAGGAGCGTATGACCGGGAACTGAAGAGTAGCAAAACACAACACCAACTACAAACAGTGACCAACAAATGAAAGCAGAACTAGAGCAACTTAAAAAGGATCCCGAATCAGAGGCAATAGGGAGCAGCTGCCTCTGATTGGGGATAATGAAACATAAGCGCAGAGCTGCCAAGAGGCGCCTCTGCAGTCAGGCTCTGACTGTGTCCTCCAGGCACATAGAGATGCCAAGATGCACCCCAGCCAGGACCTGACTGTGTCCTCCAGGAACATAGAGATGCCTAGAGGCACCCCAGCCAGGACCTGACTGTGTCCTCAAGGCACATAGAGATGCCAAGAGGCACCCCAGCCAGGACCTGACTGTGTCCTCCAGGAACATAGAGATGCCTAGAGGCACCCCAGCCAGGACCTGACTGTGTCCTCCAGGAACATAGAGACGCCTAGAGGCACCCCAGCCAGGACCTGACTGTGTCCTCCAGGCACATAGAGATGCCAAGAGGCACCCCAGCCAGGACCTGACACTCCACCCTGGTCACTCTGAAGAATTTGGACCAGGAGTTTTCTCTAACCACGTTTGACCAATAGGTCAGGCATGAAGAGTAGGGTTGAAAGGGTACTTCTCTCACTAACAGAGTAGAATAAAGAGAAATTCTATGGTATATCAGCAACATCTGCTTTTCAGTTGATTGAACGTCTGTCATTAACTAATTATGACGCCTGCAGGTGAGACTTCATTTCTTACCCAGAGCACAAATCTACCAAGCCATGTACAGTTGACTGAATGCTGTTTATTAATATTTGTGGTTGCTCCTGATGGACACTGAGATATTATGCAGCTTTAAACATCCATAACCCCCATAACAGAGCTGTCCCGGACCGCATTGTAGTTGTCATCACCCGGAACCAGAAATGTTAGCTGCTAATGTAACGGCTGTTATGTGATTCCATGAGCGGGCCGTCAATCACCAGTGTTATGTGATTCCAAGAGCGGGCAGTCAATCACCAGTGTTATGTGATTCCAAGAGCGGGCAGTCAATCACCAGTGTTATGTGATTCCAAGAGCGGGCAGTCAATCACCAGTGTTATGTGATTCCAAGAGCGGGCAGTCAATCACCAGTGTTATGTGATTCCATGAGCGGGCAGTCAATCACCAGTGTTATGTGATTCCATTGGCGGGCAGTCAATCACCAGTGTTATGTGATTCCATTGGCGGGCAGTCAATCACCAGTGTTATGTCATTCCATGAGCGAGCAGTCAATCACCAGTGTTATGTGATTCCAAGAGCGGGCAGTCAATCACCAGTGTTATG
>JACXGI010006988.1:0-39408 GCA_016801175.1 Esox masquinongy
CTCTGGGCTCACGGGTCATATATAGGGGCAGGCGTGCCCTGATTGGCTGACGCATCTTGCATAATGAGTTTTCAGTACGGCTGCGGACGCGGCCAGGGTAAACCACTAGGAGCTAAAGCCCCTCTAGGGGGCGGAGCTCCACGACATATAACGACGCATCTCTCCACAAAATAAACCGAATATCGCATACTTTCCGCTGCATTTTCGATTTTGATATTGCGATAATGGTATTGAGTCAATATAGTGCACCCCTACCATATATTCAGGACGAACCCATAATTTCCATGTAGCAGTGCTGAAGAAAGGAGCATTGGGGCAAAAAATACCCCAAAATCAGTTGATTGTCCAAGTACATTTTTTACATGTCAGGTATAATTACTTAAATCAAAGCAAATGTATCCAGGTCTAAAAATATCACATGCTGGGGAACTGCCATTGTATAAAAACATGCGCTTTGTTTTGCAAAAGATTTGCCCTGAATTGCTAAGCTAGACACTTTTTTGAAAGTGGTGACGGTGGGGCAAGATGAGCCAAAGGCTGGTGGTAAGTTGTTTAACCAATGGTTCCAGTGGAAATAGTTCCAATGGAATTGAGGATGCTTAAGATATTTAATTAACATTAAGGATCACTGCGTGTTCAAATATTCACTCATACTACAGACTATTTCTGTCGAACTTGCAAAGTAGAAGATGGTTAGGGTTAACCACTTACCATTTCAGAAATTTTGGTTTGTATTTCACGAAATGATACTAGCGAAGTTCAGTAACCAAACTATACTAACAACGTGCTCCGACACAATGAAGCTTGAGCTACTTCTTCTACTTGCAATTTGTTGGCTGATCGCATCCAATTCAAACGTGCATATACTGCCACCTACTGTACCGGAGTGTGAGGCCGGTCACGGGCCAGTCTCGACTGGCTAAAACTCGGCTGGCTAAAAGTTATATATCCTGAACATTTTGTTTCGAATTTAGGTCTATCTTCGTTTGACATTTTATTTTACTTTTCAAACTCTAATCCCTCTATTCAATATTTAGCTAATTTATTCATTTTACTTGGAAAGTTCTTTATCCACAAATCCAAATTAATGAAGAACAAACCCATTTTTTGTGTATTTCTGCTTGATTTAAAGGTATATATAGATTGTATGTCAGGTTTAGAATGTAAATCAGCAGCTAAATATTTGCGACATTTGTCTTTTTGTAACTTATTTTGTAGACAAATCTAAAAATCTAGCTTTCCTTTTTGGTTCTTTTCTCTTGTACAATTTTCTTATTTTACATTTGGCCTCATGTATGACATACATATTATCCTATATCTTGTATATGGTTTTTGTTAAATAAAAATGTTTAACAATACAAAAAAGTCATACTTCCGTTTCATCACTTCTGTTTCGTAATTTCCTGATCCACTCACAATCATACTGTTGTCATTTGAGTAACCTCACTCAAAACTTTCCTTATCAACTTTTTTGGAAAGGAAAGAAAAAGGTGCAGTGGTCTCTAAATTTTTTCCGGAGCTGTATAGTATGCCAGATTAGTATGCAAGAAGATTAGTACAGTTATGCTCATAAGTTTGCATACCCTGGCAGAAATTGCCATTTATCATCACATAGTTGTTTGGCTCCTTTTTAAATCATAATTAAAACAGAAATTACCCAAATGGCCCTGATCAAAAGTTTACATACCCTTGAATTTTTGGCTTTGTTACAGACACACAAGATGACACACACAGGTGAAAATGGCAATTAAAGGTGAATTTCCCACACCTGTGGCTTTTTAAATTTCAATTAGTGTCTGTGTATACATAGTCAGTGAGTTGGTTAGCTCTCACATGGATGCACTGAGCAGGCTAGATACTGAGCTATGGGGAGCAGAAAAGAACTGTCAAAAGATAATGGAAGTTATCTTTTGGATAATGGAACCTCAGGAGAAATACAGACTGCTCTGGAAAAGACGGTGTGGTTGTTTCAAGGAGCACAATACAACGATACTTGAACAAAAATGAGCTGCATGGTCGAGTTGCCAGAAAGAAGCCTTCACTGTGCCAATGCCACAAAAAAGTCTGGTTCCAATATGCCTGACAACACCTTGACACACCTCACAGCTTCTGGCGCACTGTAATTTGGAGTGATGAGACCAAAATAGAGTTTTATGGTCACAACCATAAGCGTTATGTTTGGAGAGGGGTCAACAAGGCCTATAGTGAACAGAATACCATCCCCACTGTGAAGCGTGGTGGTGGCTCACTGACGATTTGGGGGTGTGTGAGCTCTAAAGGCACAGGGGATCTTGTGAAAATTGATGGCAAGATGAATGCAGCATGTTATCAGAAAATACTGGCAGACAATTTGCATTCTTCTGCATGAAAGCTGCTCATGGGATGCTCTTGGACTTTCCAGCACGACAATGACCCTAAGCACAAGGCCAAGTTGATCCTCCAGTGGTTACAGCAGAAAAAGGTGATGGTTCTGGAGTGGCCATCACAGTCTCCTGACCTTAATATCATCGAGCCACTCTGGGGAGATCTCAAACGTGCGGTTTATGTAAGACGACCAAAGACTTTGCATGACCTGGAGGCATTTTGCCAAGACGAATGGGCAGCTACACCATCTGCAAGAATTCAGGGCCTCATAGACAACTATTACAAAAGACTACACACTGTCATTGATGCTAAAGGGGGCAATACACATTATTAAGAACTAAGGGTATGCAGACTTTTGAACAGGGGTCAGTTCATTTTTTTCTTTGTTGCCATGCTTGGTTTTATGATTGTGCCATTCTGTAATGACCTACAGTTGAATGTGAATCCCATAAGAAATAAAAGACGTGTTTTGCCTGCTCACTCATGTTTTCTTTACGAATGGTACATATATTACCAATTCTCCAAGGTCATGCAAACTTTTGAGCACGACTGTAATTGCATTCTGTTTTTCTTTACATTTTACACAGCGTTCCAACTTTTAACTTGATTCAAAAGACATTTCAGGTGTCAAAATGTATTTCAATATGTATAAATACATTAAAATTTTGTCCAAATGTATTTCACTGACAAACAAGGTATAATTACAATATCTATTTTGTATAGAAAATACATTACAGAATGTATTTTGAAGCCCATATTTACAGAATCCTTGTGGTTCTGTTGTGTTCGAGTGACCTTTGTCATAGGCTAGTGTACATTCTATTAATGTATGCAGTCATTTCCCATCTAGTTTTCTAACAGGACTCCATGTCATGTCATTTTTTGACATAAAATGGTGGGTTCGAATGTGGATCTTTTGATAACAGATAAAAAAATGCTACCATTATTGCTCATTTATTATTAGTTAATTAATTTTGTGTAGACATTCTTGCTAATTATTGATAACTGACATGTACAGAAGTATAAAAACTTGTATTTCACATTGATGTGTACATGCTTAGCATACTGCATAAAACAATTAATATTCACAATTGATGTAAGGCTTGATATATTTTATATCACTTCACAGCAGACCTGAACATACAACCACACTTTCAAAATGTTAATTATTGACATATTGATGACATCCCTTTTAGCTGTTTAAATACATTTTAGCAATACGTTTACAAAATACGTTTCAGCTTAAATTCAGAAAGATATTCTTACGTACTCCAGAGATCTTGGTAAAGCCACTACTAGCTTATCCGTGTTCGGAACAGTGTGTAGAGCGCCCGACCGAAGAGCGGAAAGTTGCGTGTTCGTAACACAGCCATGCATTTATTGTAATACGTGTTTTATAAATATATTTAAGCGGCCAATAGCAACACTTTGACATACATTTATCAAAAAAGTCAGACTAGATCTGCCCAGACAACTAAACTTATGTATCAAGTCAAATGCATAAAAAGAATGCCCACATAACAATTGCATTTATTGTAATAACAATTGCATGCATTTATTGTAAAACGTTTTTTAGAAATATGTTTAAGCGGCCAATTGTAACACTTTGACATACATTTATCAATTGTATTCAGATAATATATTTAAAATACATATATTTTCCGTATGGGTATCTTGTTAATATTGAGAGAAGTCCAACAAATTGAATTGGCTAACGTTATATCACAGTTGCTTTGACTGGCTGTGCTAGCTAACGCAAACATGGCATTTGTCATTGCAACAATACATAAGTTAACCAACACAATATATTTGCTTTTTGCTGTTTAAAAAAAAAACGCATCGATGGATGCAGAATCTTAAAGATCACAAGGTTAATATTGCAGCGCAAACAAGCTTAGGTCACCTGGCGCTTTTTTGAAGGAAGACACCGTTGGTAGCGAGGAGCAGCAAGTGCGAGACAAATCACACGCTCCGGTTGACAGAAAGGAGTATTCAATAGGAGCGCATGCGCAATTTCGACAGGCACACTGAATTCTAACGATCACTGAATTCTACGTAACACCGGCACATTTGGATATGTTCGGGCAGGATCCGGCTCAAATTTACCACTGGGAATACCCCCCAGGAGGCAATTGTACAAGGCTAGACTCTGTCTGTGCTCCACACTCCAGTCCAGTTGGTGGCAGTAATGCCCATTAAAAGTTGCCAACCGCGGTATAAAATTCTCAGAAGAAAACGAGGAAGCTGAATCGGTCGAAGTATATTATTAATTTAGTTTTCAAGACAGTTTGTAAAATTCGAATAGATATCAAAGTCACTGAAATGGTAAGTTATTAAATAACAGTTTTCTCCTTTGTGTTACTGTTTAGTTCTATATAAATACTCTGTAGTGTGGACGTTTAAATGGCTGTGATTTAAAGTAAAAATCATAAAATCAAAAAAGGCAGGGTTAAACGGCAAGGATAATTTGTTGTCGCTTGCTATAAAAAACAATAAACCATAATAAAGTGATAAGTCTTATCACTATACACTTATAAAGTACGCCTTATGGGTGACCCAGGTCTGTTGATATGAATGTGTGATTGTATTGTCTCTTTCCTCCTTTGTGTATTGTATCCTCATTCAACATGTTTATCAGTCATGTGTGGGTCTGGTTTGGTCTTTTCAGGAGGAGAAACCCAGCCTGCTGCTCTCCTTCCACACTGAGATCAAACAAGAGTCACTGGATTCTGGTTGTGACAGCAAAGTTAATTGTGCACTGGTGGATTCAGAGATGACATCAGTGAAGCTGGAAGACTGCAGTCAAACACTGGGAATAAATGAAATAAAATATGAAGAGGAGAAGAAGAACATAAGAGACTTAATTAATAAAGGTAAGAACTGGATTTATCAAGTGAGTTTATTGTTCTTAGTAATGAAAGGGATGTTATTTTATGACTGTATATTGATATGCTTATTTTGTAGGCATTTCAGTTGGAAAAATAACAAAATATGTTAGACATTCTCCAGTAAAACTTTTCTCTATTGCAAATCAATAAGTCTTTCATAACAACAAGCTGACCACCACAGTCTAGGTTTGATCATTGAGTATGCAACTAGCTGACAAGTGGCTGGGAAGCCCCATGGACATTATAAATAGGCCAGCATCTCCCATGGAGGGAGTCAGTGTTAATCTTGGTAAATGTAGAGTAGTATTAGTAATTTTGACTAATTGAAATATGTTTCAATTTCGGTCACATTTTGTAATTTGAAGAACAATTTAGTGTAATTATTGCCAAAATGACAGTGAGACACTTTAGTCAACTGACTTGTGGCAAAGGTGGCATCCTATGACAGTAGGGCTGCACAATAATTGAAATATAACCGAAATTGCGATATTGACATGTGCAATATCAATATCGCCAACTTACGCGATTTTCAGCCCCAAAAAAGATGAATCATATTCCCGTCACGCGAGGCAACGGGTATGCATCGTACGTCCATAATTGTTTTTCTTCCGGGTGCTGTAGGTGTTTTTGTAGATTACTTAAATACCTGGACTAATTTTGTTTAAATACTTGATGGTTTTTCAGTGTTAGTCTGAGTTAACACTGCAATTGCTAGCGAAGACGTCTGCTTCAGGTTAGCGAGTGGCACCAAGATATTGTCCCACATACACAACAGCATGGTTATTAAAAGTTTCGGCTTCAATGTCGGTGCCTACAAACAAACTTAACATGAGAGAAAATATATCTCAAGGGTTGAGAAATGTTGCCTAACCAGCTATGTCAACGGCACAAACTTAGCAAACATTGCAAACACCATGGCATTAAATGAACAGTTATATGAATAGTTTGACACAGGCTGCACCTTCAAATTGGTAATAAGTGTAAAATAGAAAATACTGAACTTGAACTCAATTTGTATTCAGTTTAATAGCACATTATGTAGGGTATGATCTCTATTTTTAAGTGAGATTATCTATGCTGTTTACGCTCATGTTTGAAAATCGCAAATCATTACCGGAATTGCAATATTTGCCAAAGAAATCGCGATTCAATATTTTATCCAAATCGTGCAGCCCAACGTGTCAGTGAGCTCTTCAGTACGACCCATTGTACTGTCAAAGTTGTCTATCAAGATTTCATGGCTACATGCTGGATTTTATGCACCTGTCAGCAATGAGTGTGGCTGAAACACCTGAACTCAATTGTGTCCACATACTTTTAGCCAGATAATATATATTTATTTCTATTTGTATATTTATGTCTCAGTTAGGTGTTGAGCCACCACTAACCACCAGAACAGCTTCAATGCTATGGAGTTTTGTTTCAATAAGAACAGACAAAAAAGTATTATTCAAATAATTGATATTCAAAGTAAAACATCAACCAAAAAGTATTGGAATAAAAAAAAATGTACAATACTGTTCAAAAGTTTGGGGTCACTTAGAAATATCCTCCCATTCATTCCCCATTGATCTCCATTAATTTCCCTTTGACATCCATACGTTTACCATAGACTCCCATTGAATAACCATTGCCCCCCATTCATTCTCCATTGACTCGCATTCATTCCCCGTTGGCTTCCATTAATTTCCTATGGAGCCCCATGCATTTGTTGATTATAGCGCCACCATCAAACCGAACAGCTTGAAACGTTCATGCCATAGCTTTGGGTTTGGGTTAGGGCAGTAGGCCTCACCATCTTGCATAAAGGAGCACTTGAATTGAGACCACGCCCGCAATACTTTTAATTGGCTCTTATCAGCCATTGTTTTAAAGATATCAACAATCCTTATACTGAATCTTTAGCAAGCAAGCAAGTTTATTTATATAGCACAATTCATACATAGAAGCAATTCAATGTGCTTTACAAAGAAAAAGGAAAAATTATAAGAATACAATAGCATAAAAACAAATATGCAAATGAAAACATTTGAACATCATAATAATAAAAGATAGAATAAAAATGGGAATAAAAACAGGATAAAACATAGGAACTATAAAAGCTGTAAGGCTTAACAGTGCGGTTAGGTTTAAGTGCTCAGTCATAGGTGTGTGAAAAGAGAAGTGTTTTTAATCTGGATTTAAAAATTCATACGTTCGGGGCATGTCTAAGATCTTCTGGTAGTTTATTCCAGTTGTGTGCAGCATAACTGCTAAATGCAGCTTTGCCATGCTTAGTTTGGACTCTGGGCTCTATTAGCTGACCTGTGTTCATGGATCTAAGAACCCTGCTCGCTTTATATTCTTCAAACATATCAGAAATGTATTCGGGGCCTAAACCATTCAGTGACTTATAAACTAAAAGCACCACTTTAAAATCTATTCTGTAACTGACCAGAAGCCAGTGCAAAGATTTAAGAACCGGAGTGATGTGCTCTGTTCTCTTGGTCCTGGTTAACAATTCAAGCAGCAGCATTCTGAATGAGCTGCAGCTGTTTTACAGTCTTTTTGGGGAGTCCAGTTAAAAGGCCATTACAGTAGTTAACCCTACTAGAGATAAAAGCATGGATGTGCTTCTCTTGGTCTTTTTGGGACACCAAGCTCTTGATTGTGGCTATATTTTTAAGATGATGGAATGCTGTTTTGGTGACCGCTTTGATATGACTGTTAAATGTGAGGTCTGAGTCTATCAGAACACCAAGATTACGCACTTGGTCCCTGGTATTTAGGGCCCGAGGATCCAGCTCTTTACTCATACTAGTTCTTTTATTTTTGTTGCCAAACACAATAATCTCTGTTTTATCTTGGTTTAATTGTAGACAATTTTGGTTCATCCAGGTATTCATGTGCTCTATACAGTGACACAGTGAGTCTATTGAGCTGTTATCATACGATTCGAGAGACATATATTGTTGATTATCATCTGCATAGCTATGATAGTTAATGTTGTTGTTCTGTAGAATTTGGCCCAGAGGTAGCATATAAAGATTGAACAGAAGCGGTCCGAGAACTGATCTCTGTGGAACTCCGCATGTCATAGCCACCCTATCAGATTCATGATTACCAATGGTGACAAAGTAACTCCGGCCATCTAGATGAGATCTGATCCAATCAAGGACTGTCCCGGAGAGTCCTACCCTATTTTCCAGCCTATCTATAAGTGTTCTATGATCTATAGTGTCAAATGCTGCACTGAGATCTAATAGAACCAAAACTACAATTTTCTCTGAATCAGTATTCAGCCGTATATCATTATATCATAAAACCTTTATCAGGGCCGTTTCACTGCTCTGGTGAGGTCAGAAGCCTGACTGAAATTTGTCTAAGAGACCGCTTGAGTTCACAAAATTGCTGACTTGATTGAAGACAAACTTCTCAATGATCTTGGCTATAAAAGGGAGATTTGATACAGGTCTATAGTTGTTCATTATAGATGCATCCAGTGTTCTCTTTTTTTAATAGGGACTTAATGGCAGCTGTTTTTAGAGACGTTGGGAAAATGCCTGATTGCAGAGAGCTATTAACTATTTGCTGTAGGTCCATTGTTATAGAATAAAACATTGTTTAAAAAATGTGTGATGGCAGCTTGTCGGGACAACGTGGAAGCTTTTAGATACCGTTACCCCTATAAGATACTGCTGCAAATCAATAAGTGACAGGTCCCGCTGAAGTCAAGCACTAATTATGGTTCTGAAACTCAAAAAAAGAAAAATGCGTAAACATCTACAAAAAAATTAAGCAAAAAGTTAAGCATTTTCAATTAATCGCACGCGTTAACGTTAATTTTGACAGTCCTAATATATAATATTTTAAAATGTTCAGTTGTTTTTCTTCCACTTACCACTCTCATGGTATAGTTACATTGATCTTTGATATTATCTACCGATTGCATTGACTCGGTATGTGAATCACTACACTAATTACATTTTCTGATATTAATTACACAGATGAAATTGCTGAAGTGGATACATTTCTTACATCTGGAGAGACACAACAGGAAGACTGCAAAGATAAGAAGTCTCACCCCTGTCCACATTGTGAAAATTGTTTTCTATCTATAACACCGCTAAAAATACACATTAACATACATACAAGAGAGAAGCCTTACTCTTGTTCTGACTGTGGGAAGTGTTTCATTACATCATCTGATCTTACTAGTCATCAGAGAGTTCACACAGGTGAGAAACGTTTTTCCTGTTCTGATTGTGGAAAGAGTTTCTCTAAATTAGGTTGCCTTAAAGATCACCAGCACATACATACTGGAGAAAAGCCTTTCCCCTGTTCTAAGTGTGGGAAGTGTTTCAGTACATCATCTAAACTTACTAGTCATCAGAAAGCGCACAGAGGAGAGAAGCCTTTCTCCTGTTCTGACTGTGGGAAGAGTTTCTCTAAATTAGGTAACCTCCAAGTTCACCAGCGCATACATACTGGAGAGAAGCCTTACTCTTGTTCTGACTGCGGGAGACGTTTCTTTAGGTATACTGAACTTACTAGTCATCAGAGAATTCACACAGGAGAAAAGCCTTTCTCCTGTTCTGACTGTGGGAAGAGTTACTTTACCTCATCTAAACTTACTAGTCATCAGAAAGCGCACAGAGGAGAGAAGCCTTTCTCCTGTTCTGACTGTGGGAAGAGTTTCTCTAAATTAGGTAACCTCCAAGTTCACCAGCGCATTCATACTGGAGAGAAACGTTACTCCTGTTCTGACTGTGGGAAGTGTTTCATTAGATCATCTGATCTTACTATTCATCAGAGAGTTCACACAGGAGAGAAGCCTTTCTCCTGTTCTGACTGTGGGAAGAGTTTCTCTACATTATATTCATGCAAACATCATCAGCGCATACACACTAAAGAGAAGCCTTTCTCCTGTTCTGACTGTGGGGAGAGTTACTTTACCTCATCCAAACTTACTATTCATCAGAGATTGCACACAGGAGAGAAGCCTTACTCCTGTTCTAACTGTGGGAAGAGTTTCTCTACTATAGGTGGGCTTAAAACTCACCTGCGCACACATACTGGGGATAAACCTTACTCCTGTTCTGACTGTGGGAAAGGTTTCATTAAATCATCTGACCTTACTAATCACCTGAATGTGCACACTGGTGAGAAGCATTACTCCTGTTCTGACTGTGGGAAGAGTTTCTCACTATTAGTTAACCTCAAAGCTCACCAACGCATACATATTGGAGAGAAGCCTTACTGTTGTTCTGACTGTGGGAAGAGTTTTATTACATCATTGGAATTTACTAGTCATCAGAGTGTGCACACAGGAGAGAAGCCATATTCCTGTTCTGACTGCGGGAAGAGTTTCAGTCATCTTGATTCCCTTAAAATACATCAGCGGATACATTACTGGATACATACTGGAGATTAACCATTCTTGTAAATGTAGTAAGTGCTTTCCAACATCATCCGAACTGACTATTCCTCATAGAGTACTCACACAACAGAATACTAGAATACATAACCTCCAAGTCACTACCTGAGACATCCTAAATTTGTACTTACAAATGGAATTGAGAATGATCGTACTCAATATAATATAGTGTGATTTATCCAACGATCCTACAACCATGTTATGTACAGTGGTAGGATATCACCATTGATAAATAACACTTGTTTATAGCGTCAGTGCTCGTGCAGGACTTTGGCTGTTTGAACTTTGATACCCCAAACTAGTGAACACTGAACTGTCCCCCTTCCCTCTCTGGTTTACTTCAATAGGCCCTGCTCAGTCTGGCATCTAACTGAGGATGAGACATCAATAAATGCCCTCATGAATGGTATAAAACAAAAGTTATTCAACATGTTGGGATTGGGTTTTATTTGTTAATTTGACATTTGTGGTTTTCGTAAAGGGATTGGAGGAATAGATGGCACTGATAGACACAGAAGCACCATTACAAGAATAGTATGATACATATGTGAACAGAATTGCCTTCTACTGAATTTCCAGATGAGTAAAGATGCTGTTACACTATAGCACCTACAGTACGTTATGTTAATCTAAAAATAATAATGATATTTGTCTTGCATTGTCGTATTTCATCCCCTACATTATTTCCCACAGGCCTGAAGGAAACATTTTGACTATATATGGTCAATTATGTGTTTTGAATATTCAAATTATTAATTCCATTGGCAAGTATTAAGTAAGGATTGTTTCTATGCAGATTGAATACACGATGCCCCAGATAACATTAGAGAGAATTTATCAGGACTGGGGATACATGAATTTAGACAAAGCTGTCACTGGATATCTTTTTTATTCCTATTTTCATTGATATAATTCATTCCTACATTGGAGTGGATCAGCAAGTGCTTTACAACATCATGTAGTGTACCAACACATCAGAGAAGCAAAAAACTTTGAGATCTTCTGCTCTGGTTGTCAGAGGGATTTCAGAGGAATTACAAGCTTCACATAACAGCAGCTCACAGTACAAATATTAAAGTAGTAGGGTTGAAAGAATGTGTGCACATTTTATAATCCCTTATGTTTGCTAAATTATAGCTTTGACAGAGAAGTGCTTTACTTCTGTAGTTATTTCTTAATGTATTGTATTTTTCTCTTGTTGTATGTAGATGCTGATTACTTTCTGTGAGTTGTTTATTTCAATTCCCATTAGTTCCTGTCAAATCAACAGCTACTCTTCCTGGGTTTGGGGCAAACCTCTTCCTTGGTCCCTCACAAAATACTATTCTAACTGCAAGAGCATTTTCCTAGTTTTAATGAAGGTTATTAATATCTAATGGTATGGCAGTGATTCTACACTATTCTATTTACTTTCAATTGTTGGAAACACAAAACAATACTTGAAACAAAACATTTTCAGTGTGTTAAATATCATCAACATCAGTTGTTTATAATGTTGGTTGATATTTGTCCTTGTGTAGATAATCAAACTCAAATCAGACATTGTATATAAACAACCTGGTCATCTATCACTTTATGTACTGGAATATTTTGGAAATGTATACTGATAATGAACATTTTACAATGAATAATTCGCTGTTTACAATTGAACAAATTTCACAACAGAAGGCTACTTGTTACTGAGGACAATATAATAACTGACAGTTGATTCTGTAAACTTGTTTTACAGCACTAATGAGTATTTGCATTGAAGGTATTTACATTTTAGTAACTATGGAAGAATTATACTTTCAACTATTATATTCTGATTGATTACATATTAGGCTAATTACGGATGATGACATTTACATATGATGATCTGTGTATATTTTCTTTTATTGTTCTTCCTGAAACTTATTGATATACCTCATGTTAAAGCGAACTTTGCCTGTCTTTCAGTGTTTTCAAATTAAGATGAGGAGACCAGTCATTATCCTGACAGTATTTTCTTGTTTTTCCTACTAGCAGTTGTTGATGTCAGATCATAGAACACAGCCTGTGGATGGTGATCTGACTAGAAGATAGTAGTGGGCCTCTCCAAGGCTCTGTAACTCAAGTGTCCCATGGAATGTCTGGGGGTAATAATTTGTACTGATGACGTATTGTTCTTATCCTTAATGTGTAGAACCTCTATGAAAGGGGTTCTAGAGAAACCTCAAAGAAACTTGACTAGTTACCAAATTTCTGCCATGTACATGTACCTCAAATAAATAATTCAGCTATTCTTTAATGCCTCCTGTTATAATTTTCCACAACAAAGTCGTGCAGAGGTTTGGAGACCTAGTTCAACATTGAGACCAGTATTGAATTTTTCCAGTTAAACATTTTGGAAACATTTGAGTTAAATATTGACTATATGTGTTATTCCTGTGGAATTTGGAGTATATAACCAGAATTTGGAGTATAATTTTCTGGAATTAAATTCAGAACTTTCTCATTATGGAAAACAGGATATCTGGTGCAACTGTTTGGATTTGATGTAATTGTTTATATTTGCCAAATGATGATATGGATAAAATGTGATATACTTTTTAATAATTTTAGGGAAATACTGTATTCATAAGTAAATGGTCTCATTCAAAACAAAGTTTTTTTTTCATTTTATAAATGTGTTTTATAACAGTAATCGTTAATGTTAAGAACAAACAATTCCTAAATGTTCCTGTTTACAAAATAATCTAAATGAGTAAGACGAAATAAAATGAAAAAGGTGCCACAATGAACTCTGCTCCTCCCCCAGGATGATGCTTTACAATGTCCATGGGACTGTCCAGTCACTTGTCAGCTAGTGGATTAGTCAAGTATCAAACCTAGACTGTGGTGGTCAGCTTGGTATCTGAAATGTTTTTCTTAAAATGAAAATCATAATGAAGTTATCAAAATAACTGCCATGAACAAAACAGAGCTTTTGTGTTACAAGGTCACAATTTTGGTTTCACCGACGCAGATCAAGCGTAGTCCTGGATTTTCATTCAACTTTTTCAGTCCAATGAGGATTAATTGTAATTCCATTGATTGGTCAGATTTCTCCTAATATCTTGCAACAGGAATTCTCTAGAATTTAGGGCAGTGCCTAACAGAAAAGTCTGAAAAACCAAAGAAATAATAAACCGTAGTGTAAGTAAAACATATTTGCACTCTATACTGTCATTTTAAATAAAGCACACCTCATGTATTTGATTCAGGTCTGTTGTTATGATATTGTTATTGTTTGTAATTTTTCCTCCATTATTTATGTATTTTATTCCCATCCAACATGTTCATCAATCATGTATGGGTCTAACTTGGTCCTTATTTTATCAGAGGGAGGACAAACCCAGCCTGCTGCTCTCCTTCCACAATGATCCCAAACAAGAACCAGTAGATGCTGATTGTGACAGTGGAGCTCAGTGTGTATTTTTCTGACTAAGGAGTTTAGGTAGCTCTTTTAAGAACCAAGAATTAAAACAATTTCTAACTCTGTGATATTTAAAAGGGGCATGTCTATCTACTAAAGGGATAACAATTGATGAGAACTGCTCCAGAGCCAGAAGTGGTCCGGAACCAGAAGTGCTCCAGAGCCAGAAGTGGTCTGGAACCAGAAATGGTCCAGATCCAGGTCAGTATAAAATATACCCTGCAATAATCAATCTTTGAATTTTTTAAAAAAATGTCTCTTCTTAATTAGACAAGGGTCAATGTTGTTTAGTACTTCTAATACGAACTATTGACAGTTATCACTTGTGTCATTTGGAAAAACTCTGGTCGATCTATATGTGTGGGGGTTGTTAGCCAGAATTAGATTGACTATTGGGAGTTTAACACAAACACTTCAGTTTCAGTCAAGATTCAGATCACCTAAAATAACCATCTCAGAGGAGATAAAAGGGACCAGGTATTTAGACAGTCAACAACACCAGCCAAAGCAGCAGAGGGACAATATTTCCATGCAACATAAAATGTGCACTTTGAGCCATAGACACACCAATGATTATCAGCTCAAAAAGCTGAGGTACAGAAACATTTAGTGCTTGGGATACTATAGGGTTTTATTTAACATAGAGAGCTACACCTCGTTATCCAATCACATCTAAAAACAGTATCTATGGCAATGTCCTATCATTGACCGACCAATTTCACCTGGTTTCTGAGAGTAAAAGATTATCTGGATTTGTGGCCTGAACCTAAATATCTATCAAATCCGTTTTAGGCAGCATACTTCACACATGTAAGTGCATCAGTCCAATCCCTGCATGTGCTTTAAATTCTGATGGAGCATCCAAATGAGCATAATACAAAGCAGGGTTTACAGCAGTAGGGTTGGAGTCAATGGTAGACTTAATGAGTACAGTTATAAGACTTCCAACCTTTACATCACAGGGTCTGAACCTGCTACGTGGTAAAACAATTAATCCTTAGTGTATGATGGGAAATATGAGGGCATGGACTAAATCTTAATTTCCTTAATTACGAGCCATCCATGCTGTCTTTGCCAGATGGGCTCTCATCTCCACTGGGATGTCCTCTCTCCAATGCCATTTGGGGGCGGAGTCACTGGCTTACTGACGTTCTCCGTTGCCGTTCTCGTCCAATGGGAGTGAACTCTGGGCGAAACTCAACCCTCTTTCAGGATGGTTTTAGTTGGTTGGTCTCCCTTTGGTTGGATGCTTGGTAAAGTGGGTGGAGTTACTTCCTGCCTGGTGGGCCCTGTCTGGGGGTAACTTCAGATGGGATCACAGTGTCTCTGAACCCCCCCATCTCTGACCAGAGCTGCTGTATTATTGTCCTGGGGAGTATGATCAGTCCCCTTCTCAATCCAAGGAATGCTCTCTCTAACTCTCCATGTGTCCTAATCTGTTTAAACTTGGAAGGACATGCTAAGGGACACATCAGAACTGTCATTGTCCTTTTCCACTGGGTCGTGCAGCTGACTTGGATTCTGTTTGTAGATTCTGAACACGGCCAACATGCATTTATTATTCTCTGGTACTCTTAGAAATTCTCCCACACTTAGGCTGAATCTCAAATCGCATACTACATACTAGAAGTACAGTTAGGTCTGGAAATTTTTGGCCGCTGACACAATTTTCATAATATATATCTCTACACCACTACAATGAATTTGAAATGAAACAACCAAAATGCAAACTTTCAGCTTTAATTCAAGGGGTTGAACAAAAATATCATATGAAACGTTTAGGAATTGCATCCATTTTCATACACAGTCCCCTTATTTCAGGGGCTCAAATGTTTTATTAACAATCATTAATAGAATGTTCATTTTTAAAACTGTCGAGAATACTTTGCAGACAGTGACTGCTTGGAACGCATGGACATCACCAAACGCTGGGTTTCCTCCTTTGTGATGCTTTGCCAGGCATTTAACTCAGCTGTCTTCAGTTGTTGTTTGCTCGTGGGTCTGTCTGCCTTAGGTTTTTTCTTCAGTAAGTGAAATGCATACTGGATCGAGTTGAGATCAGGTGATTGACTCGGCCATTGCAGAGTATTCCACTTCTTTGCCTTTAAAAACTCCTGGGTTGCTTTGGCAGTATGTTTTGGGTCATTGTCCATCTGTAAAGTGAAGTGCCGTCCATTCAATTTTGCGGAGCGGACTGTAGTGGGAGGGGTAAATGGGAGAGTGGTTGGAAAGGTTTACCACTTACAAGGTTACCAGGGGACAAGGTTAGCCCCACATCCCAGGAGGAGCTTTGACAGGAAATAATCGGGATTAAAATAAACAATCAACATATAACAAGAGAAAAATACAATTAATTCACAATAACTACAGATAACATTACTCTAACAAAGCTCATTTAACAATAAGGATTGTAAAATGTGCTCACATCTTTTCAATCCTACTCAAACATTTGCTCTGTGTGATGTTAATTCAAGCTTGTCATTTCTCTAAAATCCCTCTGACAAACACAACAGAAGATCTCAAAGTTGTGTGCCACTGATTAGTTGTTTCACTACTTGATGTTGTGAAGCACTTGCTGATCCACTCCAATATAGGAATGAATTATATCAATGAAAATAAGAATAAAAAAAATAACCTTTGTCTAAATTCAAGTGTCCCCAGTCACGAAAACTTCTCTGTAATGATTTCTGGGGACTCGTGTATCCAATCTGCATAGAAACAATCCTTAATTTGTACTTGCCAATGGAATTAAGAATCTGAATATGCATAGTAAAATATGTATTTGCGACCACTTTGCGGACACCAAAAGGAGATCACCATTGATAAATACCACTAGTTTGCAGACTCAGTGCAAGCAAAATATATATTTTTTTTAAGTTGACATAAAAAGTTACTCTAGGTGCTATAGTGTAACATGTTGAATGAATGCCATCATTATTTGACTCAGTCCATTGTTTCTCACTTCGCTAATTAGTTGTATGTATCACTGGGAAATATGCTGGTCTGAGTATTTAATACCAATCGGCCTCATCCTCAACAGCTCTCTAAAAATACAGTAATTAACTCTGACTGTGTTTAGATAATGTATGAAACTGCTGGTTTTGAGGGCATTTATCGCCCGTCTCATCCTGGGTTAGATGACAGACTGACCAGGTCCTATTGAAAAGAGACAGATGTTCACTATATTGGCATTTATAATATTTTTCCTTTATAAAATGTTATAATCTCTTCCCACCATCAAAACAGGAGTAAGGCTTTCCTTCCTGTACGTATGCACTGATGAACTTTAAGGTTACTTGGAGAAACTCTTCCGACAGAACAGGAGTAAGGCTTCTCTCCTGTGTGCACTTTCTGATGTTTAGTAAGGGTATCAGATCTAATAAAACTCTTCCCACAGTCAGTACAGGAGAAAGGCTTCTCTCTTACATGTATGCCCTTGTGAACTTTACGGCAACCTAATTTAGAAAAACTCTTCCAACAGTTAGAAAAAGACTAATGTTTCTCTCTAGTGTGCACTTTCTGGTGACAAGTAAGACCAGATGATGTAATGAAACACTTCCCACAGTCAGAACAGGAGTGCTTCTCTCTTGTGTGCACCCTCTGATGTTGAATAAGGTTAGAAGGTCTGATAAAACCTTTCCCACAGTCAGAACAGGAGAATGGCTTCTCTCCTGTATGTATGCGCTTGTGCACATTAAGGATAATTAATCGAGAAAACCTCTTCCCACAGTCAGAACAGGAATAAGGTTTCTCTCCAGTGTGTATGTACTGGTGAGCTTTAAGGCTATCTAAAGAAGAGAAACTCTTCCCACAGTCAGAACAGGAATAAGGTTTCTCTCCAGTGTGTGTGTGCTGGTGAACCTTAAGGTTACTTAACTGAGAGAAACTCTTCCCACAGTCAAAACAGGAGTACGGCTTCTCTCCTGTGTGAACTCTCTGATGTTGAGTAAGGCTTTCCGATCTGATAAAACCTTTCCCACAGTCAGAACAGGAGAACGGCTTCTCTCCTGTATGTATGCGCTTGTGCACTTTAAGGAGAGTTAAATGAGAGAACCTCTTCCCACAGTCAGAACAGGAATAAGGTTTCTCTCCAGTGTGTATGCGCTGGTGAACCTTAAGGCTACCTAAACAAGAGAAACTCTTCCCACAGTCAGAACAGGAGTAAGGTTTCTCTCCAGTGTGTATGTGTTGGTGAACCTTAAGGCTACCTAAATGAGAGAAACTCTTCCCACAGTCAGAACAGGAGTAAGGCTTCTCTCCTGTGTGCACTCTCCGATGAATAGAAAGTACATACGATGTCATGAATAACTTCCCACAGTCAGAACAGGAGAAAGGCTTCTCTCCTGTATGTATGCGCTGGTGAACTTTAAGGTAACCTAATGTAGTATAGCTCTTCCCACAGTCAGAACAGGAGTGACACTTCTCTCCTGTATGTATGCGCTGGTGAACTTTAAGGTAACCTAATGTAGTGTAGCTCTTCCCACAGTCAGAACAGAAGTGACGCTTCTCTCCCGTATGTATGCACTGGTGAACTTTAAGGTAACCTAATGTAGTGTAGCTCTTCCCACAGTCAGAACAGGAGTGACGCTTCTCTCCTGTATGTATGCGCTGGTGAGCTTTAAGGTAACCTAATGTAATGTAGCTCTTCCCACAGTCAGAACAGGAGTGACGCTTCTCTCCTGTATGTATGCGCTGGTGAGCTTTAAGGTAACCTAATGTAATGTAGCTCTTCCCACAGTCAGAACAGGAGTGACGCTTCTCCCCTGTATGCATCTTAATGTGTCTTTTCAAATGTGATATAGATTGGAAACATTTTCCACAATGGGGACAGTGGTGAGACATCTTATGTTTGTAATCTTCCTGTTGTTTCTGTCCAGATGTAGGAAATGTATCAACTTCAGCAATTTCATCTGCGGGGTTAAAATCAGAAAAGTTCATTAGTGCAGTAATTCACATACTGTACCTGATTTCCAATGGTGAGACACTGAACTGATATCACACGTTTCTGCAGAGACGATACAGATCAGGTACAGCAAAAAGTGACTGAGAATGTCAGTAATTATTTTCAGGAAAGTTAATTAGTGCAGTGATTCACATACTGTATCAATGCAGTTAGAAGATTGATCTTTAATGTACTGTAAATTCTCAGAGTGGAAAAGTGGAAAATAAAAACATTGAACATTTTAACACACATACTGCTCAAAAAAATGAAGGGAACACGTAATCCTCACAGTGTAACACCAAGTCAATTAAAATTCAGGGATATTAATCTGTCCAGTTAGGAAGCATAAGCAATTGTGAATCAATGTCACCTGTTTTGGAGGAAAAGAAAGTGACAACAGGTGCACTGGAAAGGCAACAGCAAGATGACCCCCACAAAGGGAATGGTTTTGCAGGTGGTGGCCACAGACAATTGGTCACTCCTTATCATTCCTGACTGATTCTGATTCTCTAGTTTTGCTAGTGTCCTTGTCACTACTGGTAGCATGAGGCGGTACCTGCAGCCCATTCAGGTTGCACAGGTAGTCCAGCTCCTCCAGGATGGCACATCCATACATGTCGTCGCTAGGAGGTTTGCTCTGTCTCCCAGTACAGTCTCAAGAGCATGGAGGAGATACCAGGAGACGGGCCGTTACACAAGGAGAACTGAACAGGCCCGTAGAAGGGCATCAACCCAGCAGCAGAACGGGCATCTGCTCCTTTGTGCGAGGAGGAACAGGAGGAGCACTGCCAAAGCCCTACAAAATGAACTCCAGCTGGCTACTGGTGTGTATGTTTCTGACTAAACTGTCAGAAACAGACTCCATGAAGGCGGCATGAGGGGCCGACAATGCCCGGCCTCATGTGGCCAGAGTGTGTAGACAGTTCCTAACTATTGCTATCGGCAGAACTGGGCCCTGATAGTGGCCGGCGGCTGTGCAGCCTCTACTGGTCACTTGCGACGTACATCACCTCGATGAGCTGGAGGCTTATAGACTGACATTATTAATGCATTAGACTGAAGACAACATGCGGCGTCTGTTTTGCTAGCAGGCATGGCTGTTAGAATTTGGCTAGTCGTAAGTGCAAGATAACATGCGGCGTCTGTTTTGCTAGCAGGCATGGCGTAAGTCGTAAGTGCAAGTCTAGCACAACTATGGGCCAATGGCCATATATGATCATTTGGGGGCCACTTAAACTGAAAATGCGTGTACATCACTCATCTAAACAACTGTTAAACACCCCACAGAATGGCACTCTTCCTTGATTTTATGAGACACCAGCGCTGGCACTCTGTGTGCTGGAGAGGGGCTGCTATAAATGCGCGAAAGTCTTTAAATTAAGTTTTTCAGTGTAGACTAAATCAGAGATATTTTTCTCAGAAAGCAAATCTCCACTCCATGAAAAAACCTTCAATGCATTATTCTGGCGATAGGGTTAGAAAACATGGGCTAAACCTTGCGGTCCCGGAGTAAATGTTGGATCAGCTGATTGTACAGCAAGGCTGACAACTGGCATTCAAGTAGTATCGGTTTTCAGTTTATTTCTCCCCACAAAAGTGCTCTTTCGAATATATAACGCAACACTGTCAGCACCTTGTTCACGATACAATGCAGGGAGGAAAACAAACAATTTAACTTTTACTTTACTTACCAATGTAGCGTTCTCTCTTCCAAATACTCTAGCCATGTAACTATCCATTCATGAAATCGCACACTTTTAGGGTCCTTCTTACCCTGGCAATACACACAAACATTAATGGTTTGTAAGAGTGGCATTACAATGTAAGGGGGCGCGCAACAGAAATAGCCTAATCCTTCCTGGCCAGTGATAAATCACAGAACAGCATCACCCATTATACAACAATTATTTCCAACGATGTAATCCACCAAATCACACTTCAGGATGTTCTGTTACCAAGGCTACAAGAGCCGCCACCTTTCTGGAGAGAATGCAGTCAAAGCTGTTTCCTCCATTATAATATCAGGCTTCTCAACTGGAATTACTGACTTTATGGGGGGAAAATAGCTAAAAAAATATATACATAGCTTAGAGTTTACATTAGCCGGCAAATGCTGGCTTTTCGCCGGTATCACGTCGTGTTGCTGTCCGGCGGATGAAATTATCAACTGCCAAAATGTTCGGTGGGAATTATGCCAAGTAAATAGATTAATAGCATATTAAATAGCCGAATATTGTGTGACTTATACAATCTTTTGCCAAGAAAACAGCGAGCCTCTGCTGTTTCAGTAAGACATTACTGAGTGGTGGGTCATGTGACTAAGCGTGGCACAAGATTCAAAAGCTGCACACTCCAGCAGCAACTCGCATACATGTTTTAAATGCAATGGGACAACATATTTATATCCATACATTGTGTGCATTGTCTGATTGGGAAATATGGATGGAAATGACAAAATTCGCCTTACAATATTAGTCAAAATATTTTACACACAATTATTTTTTTTCTTTTGTCGATCAGAGCTGATCCGACAAATAAGCGACTGAAATGCGTTTTCTATTAAATAATGTTGAGACATTAGTCTACATTATAGTGCATTGCAAAACAATTTTAAACTAGGTTTAAACATACTGAATTTTAGAAGCAAACGAGTTTCAGTAAATAATCTGCGCCTATAATTTTCCGCAGAGCTGTCAAACACTCTTCTGCACCCATGGCCTGGACATCCTAAGGAAACTGACATAATTCACATGGTATTTGTTGAGACGTTTCTAACATTAGCTTCAAAATCCCTTATTTAGATTGGAAACATGATTTTGTAATCCAAATATTGTGCAAAAAGATCTATAAAAATTGCGATCTGGCTCAAATTATTGCTATCAGGCAATTATGTAATATTTGTATCTGTAGCCAGAGGCGTTGCCAGGATCACAATACATTCGAGGCTTAGCCCACCCCCCCTTCCTTCCCCGCACAGGACAGGAAGTACAGAGTTTTGAATGTACATGTGAAGAATTTCGATGTACACGCTAGCGGCCTACACATCTACATTGTCATAATGCAAAATCGAAATTATAGATGAATAGATCAGGGGCTCTTTTTTTTGTTATTATATTTTTTTGGTCAATTTGAGATCCGTGGCTATTCATAAAAGATCCAGGGCTATAACCCCGGACGCCCAGGCCTAACGACGCCACTGGTTGTAGCCTATATGCACATTTCGCAAAAATTGTGAAGAGTTCATTCTGCTGACTAAGTTAAATAAAAAACATTTGTTGGATCATAGCGTGTGTTTTATTGCTGTTTAAATGTAGGCTGTTATATGGCTATTTAAAACATATGTCCGGTAGCTGTTCTATATGGCCGGATTTCTGGAATGTTAACAGCCATAGTGGCAGTGAAAAACAAGAAACCAGGCAAGCCTAGTTCAGCTGGCCCGCAATAGAAAGTGTTGCCCTCTCGAATTCAAACCCGGGTCACCCACGTGGAAGGCAGTATCGTTAACCACTACACCACAGAGCTGTACATTTGGCGGGTGTCGGTATAG
Source organism: Esox masquinongy (assembly GCA_016801175.1). Classification (NCBI taxonomy): domain Eukaryota; kingdom Metazoa; phylum Chordata; class Actinopteri; order Esociformes; family Esocidae; genus Esox; species Esox masquinongy. Next base: position 22,594 of record JACXGI010006988.1, read on the forward strand.
CCTCTTGTGCCAACCCTGAACAAATCCTCTTTTGCCACTGGCCGTTTTAACAGCTAATTGGCCATTTGTGAATGATATTGATACAGTTAAACTGACTTACGTTTCTTACTAAGTTTACCTCCACCACAAATAGCCTCTATGAACTGTATGCCGTTTGCCACTGGCCGCTTTAACAGCATATTAGCCAGTAATAGGCTTTAACAGTATCTACTAACTTACTGGAATAGTCATAAGAATTGAGCAATTGCTAGCGAGTCTGCCAAGGCTATTTCATTTCATGGCATAAGAACGTATTTGTTTCTTTCATGGCATAACAACATACTTTTTTCTTTCATTTGTGAATGACATTGATACAATAACTATCAATACAGGTAACGATAACTAACTTTTTCAAGTGAAAAGACGAGAGAATTGGAAACTGGAATCTACCAGAAATAGTCGCAATACTGTATAACCGTAAACAGTTTTATTGCGGCCCACAAATAAAATTAATAAATGTCTTTGCTCTCAATAGATTCGAACTTAGAACTTCCACGCGAGAGGAACTGTCTTTAACCACTATCCCACGGCACTACACGTTTCAGGAGTCGCTAGACACCATTGAGCATTGCGTTAAACTGACTAACGTTTCTTATTAAGTTTACCTTCACCATAGCGTCTATGAACCGTATGGCTTTTGCTACTGGCCGTTTTAACAGCTTATTAGCCAGTAATAGGCTTACTAGTATCTACTAACTTCCTAGGAATAATCATAAGAATTGAGCAATTGCTAGCGAGAGTGAAGATTAAATTTTCCATGCCAGAAACAGTCGCAATATAACCGTATACAGTTTCAGTTAAGGCTCACTGTAACGTAACTACTGTATGTTGTAGCCAGTAAATGTGTTTGTCTGTCCTGACCCAAAACACATGCACGGATCCGTACTTTGAAAAACCACCAGAAACAGTCTCAATATATCAGTAAACTGTTATTTCAGGCTTACTGTAATGTAGATACTGAAGGTTTTAGCCAGCGAAGTTTGTCTATACGGAATAATTCATAATGCGTACTTCGCTTTGCCTGTGAGGAGATACGAATGCGGGACCTATAGTTTACAGGTCCGCTTCTCTAACCACTACGCTATTTAACAAGGGGGACTCAGTCAGTCAGTCAGTAAGAGACCATCACTCTTCTTAGCCGGCTCCGCTTACGCGGTCCGGCAAAAAGGCTAACGTCAACTCTGATGTAGCTCCCACCCATAATGTTATTTTGCATACCAGAATCAGTCAGTTTGATGTTCAGTTCCAGATGTATTTGTTTAGTTAGATATTTACTTTGACTGTAAGTCCAACAGTTATCCTGTTTCTAATAAAGTCAAAGATTGTTCATTTCCGAAATGTGTGGCCATCTGCTTTTTCCTGCTCCAAACTATCGTTATTATAATCAGCCTTTAAAAATCAGGTCTGGGAGGAGATCCGTCAGGATACCATCTGCCATCTCATCAGGAGCATGCCCAGACGTTGTCGGGAGTGCATACAGGCACATGGGGGCTATACACACTAAGAGTTGCTGAAATTCATGCAAGTTGGCCTGTGATTTCAATTGTTTACTTTGATTTTCGGTGCGAGTTCGAATCCAGACCTCAATCGGTTGGCGATTTTGGTTTCCATTGACCGTTGTTACGTCATTTTGTTCTCAAATTACACAATGTACAGTAAAGATTTTGACCTTTAATATTTCGTTCATCAAGACCCGATGTGTGATTTAATTGTTCCCTTCCTTTTTTTGAGCGGTGTATATAGGAAAGAATCTAAGTGACTTTGTTTGGGTTTCTTCCAGAATGATAACACCCTCATCCACACAAGGACACAAGGGGGCACTGAAAGGCATAATGAGTATGGATATGATGTGAATCACATGCTATGGCCTACCCCGAGATCTAATTGCAATTTGTGTGGGAAATTTACCTTTAATTGCCATTTTCACCTGTGTGTGTCACTTTCTGTGTCTGTAACAAGGCCAAACATTCAAGGGTATGTAAACTTTTGATCAGGGCCATTGGGGGACTTCTGTTATCATTATGATTCAAAAAATTGCCCAACAACTATGTGATAATAAATGGCTTCATATGATCACTATCCTTCAATAAATCAGTGCCAAAATGTCCCAATTTCTACCAGGGTGTGCAACCTTTTGAGCACAACTGTATATGTAGAAAATGATTTGTTTGTTTAATAACACAAAGTGTCAGTACGTGTGCTTTTCCTTTGGAGAGGAAGGTATTTACAAAAAATATATTTTTTGTCATATTTAATCAGCAGTATTGCAATTTTACGACGGCCCCTAAACTACTGAACCGACATATGACAGCGTACTGAAATATTTTGGGCTCTGCTAAAGGAAACGTTTGATATTTGATCAGATCAAAGGGTGTACCCTGCTCTCTACATTCACCCAATTCTTTCTTTCTCTCTCTCTGTGTTGTATATATATCTGTCGTCTTTGTATGATTTTTTGGGAAGAGATATTGATGAGCAAACTCCAAATATCAAATATAAAACCTAATCTAACTTGGTAATTTTGAAACACAAAGACCCAACCGGCGCTCCATAGCTGAAAACTTAAATACATGGCTCAAAAGTATTAAGAGAACACTTAAATCACACATCAGTTTAGAGAGGTATATTGTCTTAATTAATAAATTCAGTTTATGACACTTTTCTACTAATACATTGGCCCCTTTTATTTTGAAATATTCAAGATCTTCATGCCCTGGAAGTTTTTTTTAAACGTTGCTCACAAGACGTTAGTGCTAGTGGCATAGTCAAGGATCAGATCCAGACTGTGGCGGTCAGCTTGGTGTTACAAAAGAGCACAGAAGAACCCTGTGTCAGTGTAGGCATGTTTACTGCCTTTAAACAAACAAGGTTCACGTTTTACTGGAGAACATCTTTAACTTATTTCGTTATTTTTCCACTCTGAAATGCTTACTAAATAAACATAACAATATACAATAATAGATACAGATAGCATGAAATAACAATTACCTCTTAATTATTAAGAAAATATTGAGACCAATAAACTTGATAAAACCAGTTCTTACCTTGATTAGTTAAATCGCCTGTATGTTTCTTCTCTTCTTCATCTTTAATGATAACATTCTGTCCCAGTATTTCACTGCAGTCTTCCTGCTTCACTGATGTCATCTCTGAATCCACCAATGAACACTGAGCTCCACTGTCACAATCAGAATCCAGTGACTCTTGTTTGGGTTTAGTGTGGAAAGAGAGCAGCAGGCTGGGTTTGTCCTCCATCTGATAAAATAAAGACCAAAGCAGACCTATTTATAAACATGTTTGATGGGGACAAAATAAACACAAATCCATTTAAATTTTAAGATCATGGTTTTCTGGTGGCCAAAACCCCCTGCATGTTACAAAAGCCTAATTTAGGGGTTTCTCTTTACATAGTGTACTTTGATGGTCCTGTCCTGTCTATTAATCATGTCCTGTCTATTAATTGCATTATCTTAACAGAACTACATTTCTGTTTCCCAAGTTACTCCATATTCTGTTAATTAACTACCCAGATCAAGATTACTTTCATATTAAGAGGCATTAGAAAACAGATAGGAATAGCCTATAACCCGTTGAACACCCTTTACGGGATCAGAATTTGCATTTTACCTTATAGGTTATGTACAGCCTTTGGAAAGGGTTTCTAAACCATTGCTTTCTACTTCAGTATGATTGGGCTACATCTCTACATTACACGCTAAAGGTCTGTCAGATATTCAGTCGTTCCAATTAATCCAATAACCCTCGATCTTCCAGAATCTGGCTGTTTATCTGAACATAACCCAAAATTATGTTAGCCTTTTCTGTTATTTGTTTTATTCATGTTTCTAACGGCTTCAAAACATTGTTGAAAAATAAATGGCAATTTCTCAAAAAGGGTATTGACGTTGTTGTATATAAAAATCAAGATATCCGTAGATTTTCGCGCGTACATTAATACAGTAGTCTGATGTTTTGCTCCACAACCACCAAACAAGCATGCAGCCTGTAATAATTATTTCGCGCACCTATTCTTTTTCAATTGAAGTAATCCAAAAGTAATAAAAAAAAAATTCAAAGGTATCTGTAATCCGATTACAATATTTTAGTTGGTAACGTAACGGATTACAGTTACTGTTTTTTGTAATCCGTTACTCCCCAACTCTGACTGTTATGTATAGTTTGTTACCAATGTCTGTTGCATGACAAAATACTTGAGAAGAGAGGCCAAACTTCTAGCTTCGTTGGGGCTAATTGAATACATGTAAATGCCGGTTATTTATTTCATTGTGTTGGCCAAGGAGAAGTAACATGGGGGAGTCGGGAGTTTACTATTAGCACCCCCCCCCCAAAAAAAAGACAGGTCCTTGGAGAAAACAAAGGAAGGTGGCCAAAGCATAATGGCGCCAAACCACTTTGTTCACATCATGTGTTGAAGAGTATGTGAAGCCCCTTGTAAGACTCAGAACCTACAATTCCTTCACCTTCTGATTCTTACTTGCAATTGACTAGCCCCCATGAAACCGAATAAATGGACATAACCAACTGCTATTTAACGTTGAAGATTTTGAATTGCGTAGATCAGAGAAATGTGCCGTTTCCACAATCACAACAGGTCAAAAACATAAGCGGTTCTTTATTTAACTTGACCGCAGCATAGTGGAGTTGGGATGTGTCGACTTGACATTTTTTTGGTTTTCCTTTAGGCACTGCACTAAATTCAAGCCAGAACCTCTGTTTCTACAGTAGGTATAAAGAGAAATATGCCTAATCAATGTAATTAGAATTAAAGAACGAGGAATTATAGCTAATCAGGACAGGCTACAACACCTGTCCTGGACAACAACAAAAAACGAGTTTAATGAAAAACTACATTGTCCAGGAATAGGCTTAATCGGATCTAAGAAATCAAAGTTACGTCCTTGTAACAGTACTGTACAGCTGTTTTATGGTCTGGATTTGTTCCTTGTAACTTTTTTACAACTGTATTATGAGTTCCATTTTATGAAGAACATTTAACAATTGTTTAGGAATTTGTTTGGTTCCTACCATTAAGATTCACTGTCGTTTAAACGCTCACACCGCAGATAATTTATATAGCTAATATATAAACGCTCTTCTGCATATAGCTAATATATATTATTGTGTTTTCAGTTAATATATATATATTAACTGAAAACACAATGAAGAACTTACCATTTCGACAACTTTGATACGCTTCAATGACGGCTGGGTTTTCACAAAAATATGTTCCTTCTGTGGTATTAATGACCACAAACTAACATTCACTTCCACGCCGCCACCTACAGTCCTGAAGAGTGCGCTTGATCCCAATTAGGTATATCTGCAGACCGCAAGTCGGGGGCGTTTTTTAATATGGGATTCCTGAATATTAAGTTACGCCCAGTGATGTTCGCCATTGGTCAGTTTAAATGGCGGTTCCTGAGTATTAATTACGCCCACTGATGTTCGCCATTGGTCAGTTTGGGGACATCCTGGTTTGACACACGTTTCGACGCTAGGTGTCATGTATGGGTATGACGTCATTACGTGGAGTGTGCTAATGGAGGAAGAAGAGATAACTAACGTTACAACATTCAATATCTTTTGTCAACATATAACACTAGGTTCAAGCGGTTCAAGCATTGATATATAAAACAAAAGTGTATTTGCTTTGACTACATGTTTAAAAAACGCTCTAGTCTGATTATGCTTGTACCAATTATGTAAAATTAAATGGTATTTTCTAATTTTCCAATACCATTTAATTGTATTTTGTTTCAGGATAAAAATTAATTGATAACATACAACTGAAATACATTAATTTGAAGACTGAAGTGCCTCTAAAAATAGTTTTAAATGTTTACAGTCAAGAATGAGACACTGGTGGTTTAGAAACCTGCTGAGTTAGTTATAATACAGAGACATGCATACATACACATGCACAGTCATACTCACTATGCCTGCCATGGTCAGTTTTTCTTAGAGTAGCCATTGCTTGGTTATATGTGATACAGTAGAGAGCCATCATTAGGAGATTGACGGTTGAGAATGCTGCTTATTGCAGTTACAATATAGTTGATCAAAGCTCTACATGTTACAAAGTGAAACAGGCCTCCCTTTTTCACAAGTTTATACAAGATTACCATTTACACATTTTCCATAGATTCAACATATTACACAAATGTGAACATGCTGTGTAAGGTACATTGTGCGGTGGACCTGTTAGCAACAACTTCAGTGTCAGCTAAACTGAAGGTCCTTTGCCGAGACCTGTGGGTTCTGCTGTGTAGATCTGACCAGTTTTCATACAAATCATTGTAATTGTTTCTCCTTCCTTTGACTTGCACTGTTTAATTTAACAGCATTGTTCTAGAAAGTTGAAATTGGTAACTGGAAGTGTTGAATTTTCTATAACCTGTTGCAGAAAGGTAGCAAGTTTCAATCTGCATCATGTAGAGATCAGGTCAACATCTGTTTACAGAAATATTAATTTTTCCTGAGGTGCCTGGAACAAGCACATTTTTAATTCTAGAGTAATGACATGGTTATGGACTTAAAACATTGTTGGAAGGAATATAAGTGTTACATGTCTTGGAATTGATTATCAGAGGTCTAATTTAACCCTTATCCTAAAAGTTGATTCAATAATATAAATCACAAATAGAACAGGTCCAAAAGAACACAACAGACATTACTGAAAGTCAATTAATGTAGCCCAAAATCATGAAGTTAATGGCATAACCTAAAAATACAAAATTAAATGAAATGCCAGTTCAATGCCAGACAATTAAACATTTAATCAACACTGACGAAACTACTTTCATGTTTTTCTCCAGATTACACTCCTCCTGTCCCCTTTCAGTTTGTCATTAAGGTGCCACAATGGGGACTCGCATGTGTCAAGCGTGTCTGTGGATAGAAACACAGTCACACCTGATAAAGCCCAACAGGTGCGCAGCCTTGCACTGGTTTACATTCGGTGGGGTTCAAATTCTGCTGACGTCTTGTACTCCTGTTATGCCGTTACTGCTCTGGCAGTCGGCAGGCTGTGATTGTTTTCTTTATGGGGGCGCTTTTGGTTGCCTCGGTCACATCTCCTTGCAGAGAGAAACTAACACTGGCGAGAGCTGTGATGGCAACATCTGGAGACAGGTACTATGACTGCTGAATACACATCGAAGAAGCCTCTAACCCTGACTCATTCTTTCACCTGTGCAAACCTACATGAACAACTGTTAGCCTGAAGGTTAAAAATACGTAGATCTAACAAGCCTGACTAAAGGAGTTTATTGGGCGGGTCCAATTCCCCTGGTGAGGGTCCCCCTGGGATTTCTGGTGTAGGAGCCTCTATTTATTCGTTCTGTCTCTCCAGCTGGGAGTGGGCATTTGAGATACGCCTGACTACCTCTCTGGGGTGGCACTGCCCGACCTCCCTTCTCCGTCACCACATGGATGGTGGGCATACGTTACATTGTTGGCGTTGGCCCCAATGTGTGATTTGCTCCACCCTGACCCCATGATCATGGAACCCCCCACCCCACCTGTCTTGGCAGCTTTGGGTTTGGTGGCTTCATCTGTGTCGGGTTCTGTCCTTCCCATTCTGAATGCGGTGATTGCTTCGCTATTGCGGACGCTGGTGGTGTCTCATGTCTCTTGTCCTTCTGGCGGGGGTTCCGTTTGGTTGTTGGTGCAGCCTGCTGTTTGAGTGTGTTTTAGTTCCCCTGGGTTGTGGTGGGCATGTCTATGGCAGTGGCGGGGGTCAGGCACCGCCCCCTGGGTGGTTTATCTATGGCTGAGATTGTGTGGCACTCCAGTGTTTTTTTTCCACGTGTCTGTTTTGAGCACCTTTTCAGTCACCGCCCATGGCCTGGCAACTTTGGTGCTTTTGGCATGTGGGATGGATGGCCTAGAAGCCTTGCCCATCTGGCCTGTTTTCCTGTGGCCCGTGTTTTTGGGCAGGTTGCCTCAGCCCTCACGTCAGTATTCCACCTCTCCGGCTTAGCAGCACCGAAGTGACCAACCGAAAGGGAACTTTGAATTATGTCTATAACCTTCGTTCTCTGAGGGAGGGAACAAGGGGACATTTTGGGCCCCATGCCTTTCGAGTCATTGTGAAGAACTGTTCTGAAATCAGTGAATACAGATGTAGCTGGGTGTTTTATAGCACAGGAGGCGGGGCTCACAGTTGCTATACACCTGTAGGGCCTTATAGGGCATGGGTTATTCAACACTAGTTGTGCTTGGTGTGGCACTCGCCATGATGATGGTTATGTTTTTTGCCCTTCTTGCAACAGTCTGACACCATTTCGACCAAATTTAGATCTGATTCTGAATTTACTCAGATATGTTTCAGATTGGAAATGAGATTGACATAAGCTATCACTGCACTGTCAGGTGGCTCAGCCTTGGCAAAGTACTGAAAAGTGTCTGGGACCTGAGAGACCAGATTCAGGATTTCTGTGTTAAGAAAGAACATGACATCCCAGAGCTTTCAGATAAAGACTGGGTGGCAGACCTCGGATTCGCTGTGGATGTGACTGCACTAATGAACAAACTAAATGTCAAACTGCAGTGCAAGGGCCTTTTTGTGCATGAGATGTACAGTGCAGTGAAGGCTTTCATGAGAAAGTTGCAGCTTATCTCAAGCCAAGTGAAGGACAACATTCTGACCCACTTGCCAACACTAAAGGAAGCCAAAAGATCAGCCGATCACCTCTACAAGTACTCAACCATGTTAGAAGTACTGCATGCAGAGTTTTCAAGGCAATTTCAAGATTTCAAAACTCTTGAGAGTGAAATGAACATGGTTTCTTCTCCCTTCAACTGCAGTGTGGATAATGCACCAAGTGATGTTCAGATGGAACTCATTGACCTGCAGTCTGACACACTTCTGGCAGAGCACTTCAGGTCAGACTCACTGCTGGACTTTTACTCCTCCCTCAAAGAGGAGAACTTTCCACACCTGAGGAGGCATGCTCAGAGGATTCTAGTCCTCTTTGGATCTACCTATGTATGTGAACAGACATTCTCAGTGATGAAGTTCAACAAATCCAAACACAGATCCTCTATCACTGATGACCACCTCTCAGCTGTCCTTCGCATAGCCACCTCAGACATTCAGCCAGATTTCAATGCCCTTGTTCAAGCCCAGAACAGACTGGATTATTCTCACTGAAGAGGTAAAATGAGGTGGAAAACATTACAAGTTATTGTTTGTTGTATTGCTGTATTTCTATAAACTTGTTAAGTTGTTTGTTGTTTTTCATTGTTTGTGGTGATTAACAAGTTAAAAATAAATTGCACTGCTTCAAAAATTGTTTTTGTTTTCTTATTTGACCTATACACCACAATTTCACATTGCCTAATATAAATATTTACAGAATAGTTTTATTCTTCCGATTATCAGTACCAGCTATTCAAAATATATAATTTAGTGCATTTTACAATGGAAGAAAGTAGAGCAGAATTAAGTTCAAGTTATCGTTGGTGTGGCCCTCTGACACAATTCAGGTTTCTCATGTGGCCCCTTGTAAAAATTAATTGCCCACCCCTGGTGTATGTGCACTGGTGGACACAATATCTCTTTGATTTGGCTAAACATGAAAAGTAATGCCTTCAACATTTAATATTACTTAGTTAATACCTCTGTATTTCAATGTGTGTGGCTGATATAATGTGATCTACATGTACATTTTGCCTGTACTGTACTTGAATTTCACAACCTCACCTCCCAAGCTGCACCACAACCCTCTGGCATGACTACACTGGTCGACTCAACATCCTTCTGGTTCTGCTAATAAATATGCAAATACTTGATATGGGCTACACATGATAATTTTTTGTTGAGATCTGGGGAATTTGGAGGCCAAGTCAACACCTAGAACTCGTTGTGTTCCTCAAACCACTCCTGAACCATTTTTGCTTTGTGGTAGGGTGCATTGTCCTGCTGAAAGAGGTCAATGCCATCAGGGAATACCGTTGCCATGAAAGGGTGCACATGGTCTGGAACAATGCTTAGATAGGTGGTACGTGTCAAAGTAACATCCACATGAATGGCAGGACCCAAGGTTTCCCAGCAGAACATTGCCCAAAGCATCACACTGCCTCCACCAGCTTGCCTTCTTCCCATAGTGCATCCTGGTGCCATGTGTTCTCCAGGTAAGCGACGCACACGCACCAGGCCATCCACGTGATGTAAAAGAAAACGTGATTCATCAGACCAGGCTGCCTTCTTCCATTGCTCCTTGGTCCGGTACTGATGTTCACATGCCCATTGTTGGCGCTTTTGGCAGGGGACAGGGGTCAGCATGGACACCCTGACTGGTCTGCAGCTACACAGCCCCATACGCAACAAACTGCAATGCACTGTGTGTTCTGACACCTTTCTATCAGTACCAGCATTCACTTTTTCAGCAATTTGAGCTACGGTAGCTTGTCTGTTGGATCGGAACACACGGGCCAGCCTTCGCTCCTCGCATGCATCAATGAGCCTTGGCCGCCCATGACCCTGTCGCCGGTTCACCGCTTTTCCTTCCTTGGACCACTTTTGATAGGTACTGACCACTGCAGACCAGGAACACCCCACAAGGGTTGCAGTTTTTGAGATGCTCTGACCCAGTCATCTAGTTATCACAATTTGGCCCTTGTCAAAGTCGCTCAGATCTTTACTCTAGCACATTTTTCCTGCTTCTAACACATCAACTTTGAGAACAGAATGTTCACTTGCTGCCTAATATATCCAACACACTGACAGGTGCCATGATAACGAGATTATCAGTGTTATTCACTTCACCTGTCAGTGGTCATAATGTTATGGCTGATGGGTGTATCAGTGTTATTCACTTCACCTGTCAGTGGTCATAATGTTATGGCTGATGGGTGTATCAGTGTTATTCACTTCACCTGTCAGTGGTCATCATGTTATGGCTGATCGGTGTAGTCTCCTTTTCCATTCCACTTTAATCTAGTCAGCATTTAACTTTTTAAGTATTTAACATTTCCACTATATCTCCCATCCTCGTCACCAGTTTATTGGGGAAAATTATAACAGGACACCTTAGAGTATGGATCAATTATTTATTAGGGTGCAAATATTATCTTCTGTAATCAATGTAATATATAATCAATCAGAATACAATGGTTGGGAGTATAATACTCCCACAGTTACTAAAATGTAACAAAGGTTAATACACATTAGTGCCTGTAAAAGATATTTACAGAATCAACTGTGTCAGTTATTTATTATATTGTCCTCAGTGACTCTAGTAAACTTCTGTTGTGATATTTGATGAACACATGTAGAAGGCAAATAATTAATTGTAAAAAGGTCTGTATCTGTTTCCAAAACACTTCAATACATACAAAATTACAGATGAACAGCATGTCTATATGTAGATTGTCTGATTTGATGAGTTTATCTACACAAGGACAAATATGAACCAAGATTATAAACAATTTATGACAATTTAATTTAACACACTGAACACGTTTTTTGTGTTAAAAAAAAATTTAATAGTGTAGAATCACTGCCATACAATTACATATGTACCAAACCATTACTAAAACCAGGAAAATGCTCTTGCGGTTAGAATTGTATTTTGTGAGGGACCAAGGAAGAGGTTAGCCCCACATCCAGGAAGAGTAGTTGCTGATTTGACAGAAAATAATGGGGATTAAAATAAACGATGAACAGAAAGTAATCAGCATCTACATACAACAAGAGAAAAATACAATATTCTAAAAATAACTACAGAAGTAAAACACTTAATCGAAGCTATAATTTACCAAACATATGGGATAATAAAATGTGCACACATTTTTTCAACCCTCCTACTTGAACATTTGTGCTGTTGTGACTTGAAGCTTGTCATTTATCTAAAGTCCCTCCCCCAAACATTTGTGCGCCTCTCTGATTGGTTGGTACACTTTGTTTTAAAGCACTTGCTGATCCACTCCAGTATAGGAAGAAAATATGTCAATTAAAATAAGAATTAAAATATCCAATGACTGCTATGTCTAAATTCACGTATCCCTAGTCCTGATTACTTCTCTGGGGCCTCGTGTATTCAATCTGCATTGAAATTATTTGCATGACCAAACACACCTAATTACTCAAATAATATATCCAGTGACTGCTTTGTATCTCCAGTCCCGATAAATTCTCTCTAATGATATCTGGGGCAACATGTATCCAATCTGCAAAGAAACAATCCTAACTTTGTACTCGCCAACAGAATTAAGAATGTGAATATGCATAGTAAAATACGTCTTTACACACCAGTAGGAGATGACCAGTGATAAATACAACTTGTTCTCTGACTCTGACCATATATTACCACATATGGTCAAACTCATTCCTTCAGGCCTGTGGGAAACAACGTAGGGAATGAAATACGACAATGCAAAACAAACATCATTATTATTATCTTTAGATTAGCATGACTTACTGTAGGTGCTATAGTGTAACATGTTGAATGAAGGCCATCATTATTTGGCTTAGTCCATTGTTGCTCACTTGACAAATAAAGAAACTAAAGACAGCAAGCAAGCAAGTTTATTTTTATAGCACAATTCTTACATTGAAGCAATTCAATGTAAGAAAAAGAGAAATATCAATATACAATATAATAAAAACAAATACTAGAATAAAAACAATAAACATCATAATAAGAAAACATAGAATAAGAAACAACAAAAAAACAACTGGTAGTTTCCGTGGTAGATTATATAGTAGATTCCATGAGGAAGCTATAAAAGCTGTAAGGCTTAACAGTGTGGTTAAGTTTGAGCGCTCAGTCATAGGCGCGTGAAAAGAGAAGTGTTTTAACCTGGATTTAAAAATAGATATATTTGGGGCACATCTAAGATCTTCTGGTAGTTTATTCCAGTTGTGTACCGCGTAGCTGCTAAACGCAGCTTCTCCATGTTTAGTTTGGACTCTGGGCTCTGCTAGTTGACCTGAGTTCATTGATCTAAGAGCCCTGCTTGGTTTATACTCTAACATATGAGAAATGTATTCAGAGCCTAAACCATTCAGTGATTTATAGACTAAAAGCACCACTTTAAAAATCTATTCTGTAATTCTGTAACTGACTGGAAGTCAGTGCAAAGATTTAAGAACTGGAGTGATGTGCTCTGTTCTCTTGGTCCTGGTTAACATTCTAGCAGCAGCATTCTAAATGAGCTGCAGCTGTTTTACAGTCTTTTTGGGGAGTCCAGTTAAGAGCCCATTACAGTAGTCAACCCTACCAGAGATAAAAGCATGGATGAGCTTCTCTTGGTCTTTTTGGAACACCAAGCCCTTGCTATATAGACTATATAGACTCTGGCTATATTTTTAAGATGATAGACTGCTGTTTTGGTGACCGCTTTGATATGACTGTTGAACGTGAGGCCCAAGTCTATCAGAACACCAAGATTACACACTTGGTCCCTGTTTTTTTAGGGCCCGAGAATCCAGCTCTTTACCCTTACTAGTTCTCTTCTTTTTGTTGACAAACACAATAATCTGTTTTATCCTGGTTTAATTGTAGACAATTTTGGTTCATCCAGGTATTTATGTGCTCAATACAGTGACAGTTAGTCTACTGAGCTATTCTCATATGGTTTGAGAGCTATTATATACAGGTGCTGGTCATATAATTAGAATATCATCAAAAAGTTGATTTATTTCAGTAATTCCATTCAAAAAGTGAAACCTGTATAATGTATTCATTCATTCCACACAGACTGATATATTTCAAATGTTTATTCCTTTTAATTTTGATGATTATAACTGACAACTAATGAAAACCCCAAATTCAGTATCTCAGAAAATTTGAATATTGTGAAAAGGTTCAATATTGAAGACACCTGCTGTCACACTAATCAGCTAATTACCTCAAAACACCTGCAAAGGCCTTTAAATAGTCTCTCAGTCTAGTTCTGTAGGCTACACAATCATGGGGAAGACTGCTAACTTGACAGCTGTCCAAAAGACGACCATTGACACCTTGCAGAAGGAGGGCAAGACACTAAAGGTCATTGCTAAAGAGGCTGGCTGTTCACAGAGCTCTGTGTCCAAGCACATTAATAGAGAGGCGAAGGGAAGGAAAAGATGTGGTAGAAAAAAAGTGTACAAGCAATAGGGATAAGCGCACCCTGGAGAGGATTGTGAAACAAAACCCATTCAAAAATGTGGGGGAGATTCACAAAGAGTGGACTGCAGCTGGAGTCAGTGCTTCAAGAACCACCACGCACAGACGTATGCAAGACATGGGTTTCAGATGTTGCATTCCTTGTGTCAAGCCACTCTTGAACAAGACACAGCGTCTCGTCTGGGCTAAAGACAAAAAGGACTGGACTGCTGCTGAGTGGTCCAAAGTAATGTTCTCTGATGAAAGTAAATTTTGCATTTCCTTTGGAAATCAAGATCCCAGAGTCTGGAGGAAGAGAGGAGAGGCACAGAATCCACGTTGCTTGAAGTCCAGTGTAAAGTTTCCACAGTCAGTGATGGTTTGGGTTGCCATGTCATCTGCTGGTGTTGGTCCACTGTGTTTTCTGAGGTCCAAGGTCAACGCAGCCGTCTACCAGGAAGTTTTAGAGCACTTCATGCTTCCTGCTGCCGACCAACTTTATGGAGATGCAGATTTAATTTTCCAACAGGACTTGGCATCTGCACACAGTGCCAAAGCTACCAGTACCTAAGCTACCAGTACCTGGTTTAAGGACAATGGTATCCCTGTTCTTAATTGGCCAGCAAACACGCCTGAACTTAACCCTATAGAAAATCTATGGGGTATTGTGAAGAGGAAGATGCGATACGCCAGACCCAACAATGCAGAAGAGCTGAAGGCCACTATCAGAGCAACCTGGGCTCTCATAATACCTGAGCAGTGCCACAGACTGATCGACTCCATGCCACACCGCATTGTAATTCAGGCAATAGGAGCCCCAACTAAGTATTGAGTGCTGTACATGCTCATACTTTTCATGTTCATACTTTTCAGTTGGCCAACATTTCTAAAAATCCTTTTTTTGTATTGGTCTTAAGTAATATTCTAATTTTCTGAGATACTGAATTTGGGATTTTCATTAGTTGTCAGTTTTAATCATCACAATTAAATGAAATAAACATTGTGTTGTTATATTATACAAATATATCAGTCTGTGTGTAATGAACGAATATAATATCAAAGTTTCACTTTTTGAATGGAATTACTGAAATAAATCAACTTTTTGATGATATTCTAATTATATGACCAGCACCTGTATGTGTGTATTTATATTTGAGTAACATCTAAATAGCTACGGTAGTTAATGTTCTGTAGAATTTGGCCCAGAGGTAGCATAAAGTGGAGAGAACAAGTATTTGATAACCTGCAAAATCGGCAGTGTTTCCTACTTACAAAGCATGTAGAGGTCTGTAATTTTTATCATAGGTACACTTCAACTGTGAGAGACAGAATCTAAAACAAAAATCCAGAAAAATCACATTGTATGATTTTTAAATAATTAATTTGCATTTTATTGCATGACATAAGTATTTGATACATCAGAAAAGCAGAACTTAATATTTGGTACAGAAACCTTTGTTTGCAATTACAGATATCATATGTTTCCTGTAGTTCTTGACCAGGTTTACACACACTGCAGCAGGGATTTTGGCCCACTCCTCCATACAGACCTTCTCCAGATCCTTCAGGTTTCGGGGCTGTCGCTGGGCAATACGGACTTTCAGCTCCCTTCAAAGATTTTCTATTGGGTTCAGGTCTGGAGACTGGCTAGGCCACTCCAGGACCTTGAGATGCTTCTTACGGAGCCACTCCTTAGTTGCCCTGGCTGTGTGTTTCGGGTCGTTGTCATGCTGGAAGACCCAGCCACGACCCATCTTCAATGCTCTTACTGAGGGAAGGAGGTTGTTGGCCAAGATCTTGCGATACATGGCCTCATCCATCCTCCCCTCAATACGGTGCAGTCATCCTGTCCCCTTTGCAGAAAAGCATCCCCAAAGAATGATGTTTCCACCTCCATGCTTCACAGTTGGGATGGTGTTCTTGGGGTTGTACTCATCCTTCTTCCTCCAAACACGGTGAGTGGAGTTTAGACCAAAAAGCTCTATTTTTGTCTCATCAGACCACGTGACCTTCTCCCATTCCTCCTCTGGATCATCCAGATGGTCACTGGCAAACTTCAGATGGGCCTGGACATGCGCTGGCTTGAGCAGGGGGACCTTGCGTGCGCTGCAGGATTTTAATCCATGACGGCGTAGTTTGTTACTAATGTTTTTCTTTGAGACTGTGGTCCCAGCTCTCTTCAGGTCATTGACCAGGTCCTGCCGTGTAGTTCTGGGCTGATCCCTCACCTTCCTCATGATCATTGATGCCCCACGAGGTGAGATCTTGCATGGAGCCCCAGACTGAGGGAGATTGACCGTCATCTTGAACTTCTTCCATTTTATAATAATTGCGCCAACAGTTGTTGCCTTCTCACCAAGCTACTTGCCTATTGTCCTGTAGCCCAACCCAGCCTTGTGCAGGTCTACAATTTTATCCCTGATGTCCATACACAGCTCTCTGGTTTTGGCCATTGTGGAAAGTTTGGAGTCTGTTTGATTGAGTGTGTGGACAGGTGTCTTTTATACAGGTAACAAGTTCAAACAGGTGCAGTTAATACAGGTAATGAGTGGAGAACAGGAGGGCTTCTTAAAGAAAAACTAACAGGTCTGTGAGAGCCGGAATTCTTACTGGTTGGTAGGTGATCAAATACTTATGTCATGCAATAAAATGCAAATTAATT